>KV014906.1:181610-192505 GCA_001598015.1 Dorcoceras hygrometricum | reverse complement strand
GATGAACCCTCCAGTCTTTAATGGTGATGAGTCCAGTGAGGACGTGGACTCGTGGCTCCGTAACATCATTGGTCTTTTTGATCGGGTGCATTATGATGACGATCTTCGGCTGAGTTTAGCGACCCTCTTGCTCAGGAAGGCAGCGGAGCGCTGGTCGCGAGGCGCTTCGAGTACCTTGTTAGAGACCAGTGTTGGGATCTCTTGGGACAGTTTTTGCGAGACCTTCGGGCAGGAGTATGTGCCCGAGTCTTATGTGAACGCCCGGGAGCGGGAGTTCGACCATCTGGAGCAGGGTTCCATGACTGTTCGGGAGTATTCTAGGAAGTTCTCTTCTCTGTTGGCGTACATTCCCCATGTTTCTGGCCGGGAGAGGGCCAAGCGGACTTGATTTCTTGAGGGCTTGAATGAAGAGTTGTATCAGATGGTTTTGACTAGTAAGCCCAAGACTTACGCTGAGGCTGTGGACAGTGCCATCGACATTGAGGAAGGTTTGCGTAGTCGTCGTGCTCGTAGGCAGCAGGCAGCGCCGGGTGGTCGTCCTGCTATTCAGGGAGCGCAGTCTTCTCAGTACTCCCAGTCAGCCTATCAGCCCCAGCAGCAGCAGCAGCAGCCACAAGTGCAGAAATCTGGCCGTCAGAGGTTTCGACCCCGAGGTCAGCAGTTCAAGAAGAAGTCGGGTTTTGGCTCTTCTGGTTCAGGTAGTTCGAGTAGCAGTGGATCTGAGACTGAGTTTTGCAGCTTTTGCGGTGGAAAGCATCCTTCCACTCAGTGTGTAGGTGTGCAGGGTTCCTGCAACCTTTGTGGTCAGTACGGGCATTTTGCGAGAGTGTTTCCGTCAGCTGGATCACAGCAGACCGCGGCCCGGCCTCAGGGTCATGGAGGTCAGTCTAGGGGTCGTTCCCCTCAGTTTCAGCAGCCCCGTTTGGGTGAGCCTCAGTTTAGGCCATTTCAGCAGCCTGGTCCATCGCGGTTAGGACAATCGTCCCAGCCTTTCTTCTCTGGACCCCAGCATGCTCAGGCTAACGCCATCACTAGGGAGCAGGCCGAGGAGACACCGAGTCGGGTGATCGCAGGTACTTGCCTTGTCTTTGACTTTACTGCGGGTGTGTTGTTTGACACCGGTGCATCGCATTCGTTTATTTCTGATTCGTTTGTTGTTGGGCATGGTCTGTTTACCATTTCGTTGTGCGATGCTGTTTCCGTGTCTACCCTTGGCGGTGTGAGCTTGTTCTCCCAGGAGGTTTTGTTGGATGGTGTGTTGCGGTTTGGTGAGCATGTCCTGTTAGCGAACTTGATCCGTTTGATGCTTTGGGATTTCTATTGCATAGTTGTGATGGATGTGCTGTCCAACTATAGGGCCTCCGTGGACTGCTTCCATGGGATTGTGCGCTTTAGGCCTTTATCTGAAGAGAAGTGGGACTTCTACGGCCAGGATTCTAGATCGAAGATCCCGTTTATCTCAGCTATGGAGATGTTTAGCTTGTTGTCTTTGGGGAATGCTGGCTTTATGATCTACGCGTTGGATGCATCTTCTTCTTCCCGTGTTCAGCTCAGTGACGTTCCCATAGTGCGGCACTTTCCCGATGAGTTTCCGGAGGAAATTCCTGGTTTCCCTCCGAGGCGGGAGATTGACTTCAGCATAGAGCTGGTGCCTGGCATAGCTCCGATTTCACGTGCTCCTTATCGTCTGGCGCCTGCGGAGTTGAGAGAACTCAAGGTGCAGTTATATGATTTCGGGAGAAAGGTTTTATCCGACCTAGTATGTCACCATGGGGAGCGCCCATCTTGTTTGTGAAGAAGAAGGATGGCTCAATGCGGATGTGCATTGATTTCCGCCAGTTGAACAAAGCCACTGTGAAGAACAAGTACCCGCTGCCGAGAATCGATGATCTGTTTGATCAGTTGCAAGGTTCTGTGGTGTATTCAAAGATTGGTCTTCGTTCCGGGTACCATCAGCTGAGAGTGAGAGAACAAGATGTCGTGAAGATTGCTTTTCGTACCAGGTACGGGCATTTCGAGTTTTTGGTTATGCCGTTTGGATTGACTAATGCCCCTGCAGTCTTTATGGATTTGATGAATCGAGTTTTCCACGAGTTTATTGATCAGTTTGTGATCGTGTTCATCGACGACATCTTAGTCTATTCGAAGACTCCTTTGGAGCACAAGGAGCATTTGCGTATTGTCCTTCAGACGCTGAGAGACCAGCAGTTGTATGCAAAGTTCTCTATGTGTGAGTTCTGGTTGGATCGCGTCTTATTATTGGGACATGTGATTTCAGCCGAGGGGATTTCTGTAGATCCTAGCAAGGTTGATGCCGTTCTGAACTGGGAGCGTCCCAGGAATGTTTCCGAGATTCGTAGTTTCTTGGGTCTGGCTGGATATTATCGTCGCTTCATTGAGGGATTCTCTAGTATATCAAAGCCGATGACTCAATTGACTCAGAAGGACAAGAGGTATTTTTGGACTGAGCAGTACGAGAATGCTTTTATTTCTGTAGATCCTAGCAAGGTTGATGCCGTTCTGAACTGGGAGCGTCCCAGGAATGTTTCCGAGATTCGTAGTTTCTTGGGTCTGGCTGGCTATTATCGTCGCTTCATTGAGGGATTCTCTAGTATATCAAAGCCGATGACTCAATTGACTCAGAAGGACAAGAGGTTTTTTTGGACTGAGCAGTGCGAGAATGCTTTTCAACTGCTCAAGGAAAAGTTGACTACTGCGCCTGTGTTGGCTCTGTCGTCTGGTTCAGGTGGATTTGTTGTTTGTTCTGACGCTTCGCTCAATGGATTGGGTTGTGTGTTGATGCAGAATGGTCGAGTCATTGCTTATGCCTCGCGGCAGTTGAAACCGCACGAGACTCGTTACCCAGTCCATGATTTGGAGTTAGCAGCGGTGGTCTTTGCGTTGAAGATCTGGCCTCACTACCTGTATGGCGAGCAGTTTGTGGTGTACTCCGACCACAAAAGTTTGCAGTATCTGTTTTCGCAGCCTGACCTGAACATGAGACAGGTAGATGGATGGAGCTGCTAAAGGACTTTGATTGTGAGATTAAGTACCATCCTGGGAAGTCGAACGTAGTGGCTGATGCTTTGAGCAGGAAGGCTAGTGAGATGCTTGCTTCGTTGTACATCTCCAAGGATCAAGAGCATCTTAACACTACGGGTTGGAGATTCTACCCGACTGAGGATTGCGTTGTGGTTTCATCGTTCCAAGTGGAGCCACAGATTGTTTCGACTATTTGAGCAGCTCAGAGGATTGATCCGTCTATCCACGAGTTGAAGTTGAAGGTCAGGGCTGGCGAACTTGAGGACTTTTCTGTCTCTTCCTATGGTTGTTTGCATTTCCGAGGCAGGTTGGTTGTGCCCAATTTGATTGATTTGAAGGAGGAGATCCTTCGGGAAGCGCACTGTAGCAGACATAGTGTTCATCCTGGTGCATGGAAGATGTACCATTCTTTGAAGCCGCACTTTTGGTGGGCTGGCCTAAAGAGCGACGTTGTTGGTTTTGTTGCTCGTTGTTTGAACTGTCAGATGGCAAAGGCCGAAAGGATGAGAACTGGTGGTCTGTTGTAGAGTTTGGAAGTGCCCCAATGGAATTGGGAGCACATTTCTATGGATTTCGTGACGCATCTGCCTCGTTCCAGCAGAGGATGCGATGCTATTTGGGTGGTTATAGACCGACTGTCGAAGTCTGCACATTTTATTCCCTATGGAATGACCTTCTCGTTGAAGAATATGGCGAAGCTATACGTTGATTTTGTTGTTAGACTGCATGGTGTGCCCGTTTTGATCGTTTTCGACCGAGATCCGAGGTTTACTTCCAGGTTTTGGAAGAGTTTGCAAACATCCTTGGGTACCAGATTGGCGATGATCACCACGTATCACCCCCAGACAGATGGCCAATCTGAGCGAACTATCCAGACGTTGGAGGATATGTTGTGAGCTGTTGTGTTGGATTTCGGAGGTAGCTGGCAAGACACGTTGTCTTTAGTTGAGTTTTCGTATAATAACAGCTACCAAGTGACGATTGGTATGGCGCCTTTTGAGGCTTTGTATGGCAGAAAGTGTAGATCTCCGGTATGTTGGGAATAAGTGGGGGAAGCAGCTATCTGCCCCTGATTTTGTGCAGCAAATGAAAGATCACGTGGATCTTATTAGACAGCAGATGAAATCTGCCCAGGATCGCCAAGCCAGTTATGCGAATAAGAGGCGTCTACCTCTTGAGTTTCAAGTTGGTGATCGTGTATTTATCAAAGTTTCTCCGTTTCGCAGTGTTATGCGCTTTGGACGCAAGGGAAAGTTGGCCCTTCGTTATGTCGGATCGTATGAGATTGTTGAGAGGATTGGCCCTTTAGCGTATCGGCTGTTGTTGCCGTCAGAGTTGTCTTCTCTTCATGACGTCTTTCATGTTTCCATGTTGAGGAAATATGAGCCAGATCCGTCTCATGTGCTGGGACTGACGAGGTTGAGCTAGATCAGTCATTGAGTTATCAAGAATATCCCTTGCAGATCCTTGGCAGAAAAGTGAAACAGCTGAGAAATAAGATCATTCCGTTGGTGATGGTGCAATGGAGCAAACATGGAAGGGAAGAAGCTACTTGGGAGCTGGAAGAAAAGATGCAGCGCGAGTGGCCGCATCTGTTTGAGTAGCTGTTGAGCTAAATTTCCAGTAGTTTGTAGCTTTTGGTTGTATTTCTTCCCTAGTTTTTGTTAATTGTTTGCTCAGTTATCTTGAACTCTTGGCCTGTGTTATGCGAGTTTCTGTTTTTGCTTGCTGTTGTTGAGTTGTGTTTCAGAATTGCCGTTTGATTTCGGGGACGAAATCCTTTTTAGTGGGGGAGAAATGTGATACCTGGAATTGTATAAGATTAATTTGGTTGGAATTAATCGGTTTTTAGAGATTTCTGGTGGTTTAGATCTCTGTTTGTAAGTTTGGTTGGCATTTTCGGGTCAGATTTCGCATTTTAAGCAATTCTGGAAGTTTTCGTAATTTTGGTATTTTTGGGTAAAAGCTGGTTTTTGGTGAAAGCTGGTTGAATAGTGAAAACCAGTCGCAACGTGTTTTGGTAACGCAGGATTATGAAACGCCGTCGTTTGGAGAGATCTGGTAGAGCTTGTAATATCAGCTGTTGCCTTAGCGTGAATTTGTATCGGGTTGGATATGGTGTCGTTTGAATAAGTTGGAGCGACGTCGTTTTGGTATAGCGCTAGTGTGAGATCTGGTCGCGTGTGTGTGCCTGCTGGTTGTTCAGCCGAAGCAGATGTCAACGCGGGTCAACATCCCTGTAGCGCGAGGAGGAAACGTCGTCGTTTGGATAGCGCTAAGGAACCAGTCGATGCGCATATTCGATTTCTAGACGTCAACGCTGGTCAACGCTCCTGTAGCTTGCGGCTGGTATTGTGCGAGAGTTAGCAACTGGATTTGATGACGTGGCTATGCGACGCCGTTTTAATTAGTTGCATCGCTGCGTTTTAGATGTCGCGACTGGTACCGGCTTTTGGAAGGATTTCACGCGAGAGAAACCAGCCGATGGTTTTAGGCAACCAGCTGTGGCAGATTTGATGGCGTAAGCGGTGCGACGTCGTTTTGTTAAGTCGCTGTGACATCGTTTTGATTAGCGTGGTTTGAGAATTCAGCAGTTGGTTCTTTGCATCTTCTGGTTGTAGTGTGCCTGCTGGTTATGTCGGTGGACTTTTAAATCAGATTTCAGCAGTTGTGGGATTTATATATAGGAAGACTTGGTCTTCGATTGAGATATGAGATCCCATATTTAGAATATTTTCCCCGACATTCGTTCTCTGTTTCTCGAACCCCAGAGCACTGTTCACCTTGAGCTTTTCCGGTGAATTCCCGTCGTTGCTGGCCGTTGTTTGGTTCGTGTGAGGTAGCGTTGGACTCCTCTCGAGAAGCTCTTCCATCTTATACCATTCTTGGAGGCTGTTGTTAGCTAGAGCAAGGTCGCGAAGTTACTGTATTGGTCGTGTGTTCGCTGTGAGCAGGTAGCTTCGAATTGTTGTAAGATCTTAGCTTTAGTAAGTTGATTTAAGCTCCCTGTTAAGTGGTATTGATGGGATTGATCGCTGGTTGAGTTGTAACTCCCGGCAGTACCTTCTGTGTATTTGAGTCCCGATGATTTATGCCCATGTGTGCTTTGACAGGTTGTTGTTCAGCTTTCTCGGGACCTTTTATTGTGGTAATTATTACACAGAAGTATAAGGTACGGATTTGAGCTTATAAACCAGCGTGTTTCTGGCCTGGATGAATTGTAGTTGCTGGTGTATGGAATGGCCGTGCTTGATTGTTGTCCTGGTTGAGGACTGTGTATGCTATTGTGTTTTATTGCTGTGTTGCATATGTTTATATGCTTGTATTCCAGCATGTTGCATACACGCATGACATTCCATTTTAGTCTTTGCAGCCTTTGTTCTTGTGGTAATTATTACACAGAAGTATAAGGTACGGATTTGAGCTTATAAACCAGCGTGTTTCTGGCCTGGATGAATTGTAGTTGCTGGTGTATGGAATGGCCGTGCTTGATTGTTGTCCTGGTTGAGGACTGTGTATGCTATTGTGTTTTATTGCTGTGTTGCATATGTTTATATGCTTGTATTCCAGCATGTTGCATACACGCATGACATTCCATTTTAGTCTTTGCAGCCTTTGTTCGTTGTTGTTGTTCTGTTTTCTTACCAAGATGCGAGGGCGAGCGGTGATTCCGCACTCTCATTTCCCCTATGCGCCGAGTGGCCAGCTACCACAGTTCATAGGTTGGGTTGTGATGCATCTGGTAAGGGTGGAAGATTAGGGGTGAGTGGGTAGCACCCACATGTCCTACACTCACCGTGGCCACATATTCTGTTGTAGATCCCGTTGAGCTGTCGTTTCCTTTCTCATGCATAGCATCTGCATTTTATTCATGCTGTTTACTGCTGTTTTATAGTTGCTCTCCGTACTGGGGTTTGACCCCATGTCCCTCTGGGGCTTGGTTGTTTCCCTTGTTGTGTTGTTTTCAGGAAACCCAGGTTTTACAGCTGGTCGTGGTTTTAGCCCAGCTGGTGGTGCCCCAGGAGGTGGTTAGAGTATCCTAGTGGCGTATAGCATATTTATATGTATCAATATTCTTAGCCAGGGGGATGCCCTGTGCTTCGTTGGTGTATTTGATTGTTGGAGTCTGATACTTGTTTTATGCTATACTGTTATTGTTATGGTGATTTTCGTAAACTGAGATTCTATTTGAGTATCGTGCTATTTTAAATTATATTGTTTTAAACTCGTGAGGCCAAAAGCGAAAATTTTACCCGCATAGTGTGATAAATCTCTGGCCAGAGTACTAGATGTGTTTTAGGTAAATGGGTTTGCCTAGTAACACACGCGATGTCACTATTTGATCTCCGAGATGTATGCATGGTTATTGGATCTCTAGCGACTCTCGATTTACCAATGGTCGTTGATCTGATCGGGATATTTGTGATGAAAGGACCGTACTGTACGCTAACCATGACCGACTGGTTCTTGTAGACACTATCAGTGATACCTAGGGGATCATGGGGCGATGTTGCTAGACGCTTTACCATGATCCGATGGGTTAGTCCGAAATTGTGATTTCGGAGTCACAATTGTTGTGAGCCCACGCTAGCTGTATCCCTGAACCATTGAGGGTCACACAAGTACTGGTTTCTCGATTCCCGCACGGAAATTAAGCTCCATTTGTTGAGTGTAGGAGGAGGAAGGATGGAAGTGCGACTTCCTAAATTAAACGGGGTCAAAAATGCAATTTCCCTAAAGTTTGGGCTAGTTTGACTATCCTTGAAACTTGCAGGGGCCAAACTGCTATTTTGGATTAGGTGGTCCGAAAAATTGATTTCGCATCATAATGCTCAGTTTTGTAAACTGTGTAGATCGGTCCGATCTGATCGTCGATCGGATTTATGATGGAGCCACGATGATGGACTTGAAACGAATGTTCCTATGGGCCTGGGCCCGACCCAAGCCCATTAAACCGGTTCAAGCCCATGAAGAAATCTATATATAGGGTCCTAGGGTTTGCATTGACACAACACACAAAAACCCTAATATTTCCTCCCTCTCCTCCCACTCCTCACGTCGTTGCCGCCGCCTCCTTGCCATCGCCGCCCGCCGCCGACGCTGCCGTCGCCGTCCGTCGCCGCCGTCGGACTTGTTCCGGCCGTCTCGACGAGGAGATTCCGTCCGTGAAATCTTCGTCGTGTTTTCTAGTGCAGACCGATGAAGGAATCGAGATTCCAGTCGAGGATCGGATTAGGAGGACGACAACCGCCTACCGTTGAAGTGCCGATTTCCTCGTGAAATTGGTCGGAGCCAGGCGCCTAGACGCTAGCAAGGTACCAAATCTAAACATCCTATGAATGTTTATTTGCTGTTTTTATTGTGTATTGACCGTTCTCGGGTCCAATTTTTAAAATCTTCCGCTGTGCCCCGGGAGCGGAATCCGGATCCGCCGCTGCGCCAACAGTGGTATCAGAGCTTTGGCTCGGATCTGTCAATACACCTTTTGCACCTGTATTGCATCAGATCTCAGATTTTCAAAAACAAAAAAAAAATTCCGGCCACCGCGCCGCCTCCGTGAACCGTGCGCACACGTTGCGCATGGTGGTGCGCACAAGTTGCGCACGCCAGCCGGGAATCGTGCGCACACGTTGCGCACGGTGGTGCGCACACTGGCCTGGCCGGCAACCGTGCGCACGCGTTGCGCACGGTAGTGCGCACGCTTTTCGCACGATGGCTGGCAACCATGCGCACGCGTTGCGCACGGTGGTGCACGCAGCGTGCGCACACCTGCCGCCCCACCTGTGCGAGCTGTAAGCGCAGGTGGCCGCCCCCGTGCGCACACGCTGCGCACGGTGGCGCGCACAGCGTGCGGCACGCGTGCGTTTTTTCAAAAAAAAAATTCGCGTCGCCGCGCCACCGCTGCACGTTCCGCTGCCTGCCACCGCGCGCACGTCGCTCATGACATGCATGCCTGCCTCGCGCACATCAAGGTGTATTGCGGGGCTGATGCACGCATAACGCACGCACGTTGCAGCAGGCGTTGCGCGCCTGTCGCACACGCCCCGCACGCACACCCCGACAGGCGTTGCGCCCGCTTTCGGTACCCGTGCGCGCACGTCGCGCACGTGGGTGCATGCACTTTCCGTACTCTCGTGCGTGCGCCTGCCGCCCCTCCTTTGCATGCTGGTCACGCAGGTGTAGGCCCTCTGTGCGCGCACGTCGTGCACAGGGACGCGCACAGCGTGCAGCACGCGTGCTGCATGCTTGCGTGCGGTGGTGCCCCGCCCGTGCGGCGTTTCCGAGGCGGAGATGCGACGACCGTTTTTGAATTCTGGGGTTTTTTTGGGTCTGTCTCGGGCGGCCCGAGGTATTTTCGGGCCAATATTTGATATTGGGCCTTTTTGGTCGGACCAAAATTAATTTTTTGATTTTTTGAGATTTTGGACCTAAAATTGTTTTAAGCCCAAATTTGATGCAATTAAAATTATAAAATAAGAATTTATTTATAAAATATGATTTTATATTTAAAATATTAGTTTGTTGGATAATATCAAATTTGATTTGATTATTTTATTTATGTCAATTAATTGAATTGATTATGTTTGAGATGATCGAGAGTCGTGCCCAATGTGTTAGGTATATGCTAGGTTTTACAAATTTTGGCTGTAAAATTGTTGATATCATTTTCTAAGTGGGCCTGATTTATGGCCCGTTCCCACCCCTTTAAATTGTATCCCTATTTGTCATAGCTATTTAAATGTAAATATTAGAATTAGTGGGAGGATAATTTTGAAGATGGTGGAGATAATGTTCAAAGATATTGAAGACCGAAGATTTGTAAAACTGGAAGCTGATGTAATAGGATTACATTTGCATACTGCATGTCACCTAGGACTGGACCTAGATCCGTACTTGGCAACCACGGATCGCATAGCTCTCGTTTATCGATCATCCCAATTATATATGCGATATATATATCTGTTGAATCCGTGATTTTAAATTTGATTTAAAATTAATGAGATCTAATTTCAAAATTAAAATCTCTCATTTTAAATTTTATTTAAAATTAATATCAATATTAAAATTTTCATGATTTAAATTGAAGTAACTTAGTTTGTTGATAATTATGAAGAAATGGGATAAGGTTATCTAAGGGAGTCCTTTTACAGAATGGCTTAAAAATGGCTTGTACCGGCCGATCTTCCTGAAAGGGCGTTGCTTTGTCTAAGGAAGTTGGTTTTTAAGTGGGCCTTAGCCCCCAACTACCTGGAAGCACTCTTAGATAATGTTAGTCCATGACTTCTTAATTGATCATAAAACAAAAGTTTATTCGATAAGGTCATGAAGCTAAGGGAATTTAAAATTGTTTAAAATTTCCGACCTTCCATCAACAATGGTTGTACGTCGATGCTACCCGTATACATGGCCTGACTCATATTATTGAGGGGGGTTATATATGCCGGAAAACTTACACGTCATTGACACTTGCTGTGAGTTGGTTGGAACTCCCTTTAACGTTGGCTCATATTATTGAGGACGTTAAGGGGACCGTCCATCACGACTCAACATTGATGGGTCATCTTGACACGTGATAGTAATCAGCGTCATATTATTGGGTCCTTACTGGACGTGAGGTAAATACATGGAGGTTGCACCTGTTGCAATTGGGCTCTACCTTTTGAGGGTCATGGTTGGCGGATATTATTCGGGACCATGATTTCTTGATTGGACTCCCGGGCATTCACATAAGATTCAGGCACATACTCCTGCCGGAAAGTCTCGCAAAAACTGTTCCAAGAGATCCCAACACCGGTCTCCTCCAGAGTACTAGAAGCGCCTCGCCACCAGCGCTCTGCGGCCTTCCTAAGCAG
>KV014906.1:157512-170613 GCA_001598015.1 Dorcoceras hygrometricum | reverse complement strand
AGAAATAAACGAATGCGATGCACCGGTGTCAAACAACACACGAGCAGGAAAGTCAAAGACAAGACATGTACCTCCAATCACCCGGCTCAGTGTCTCCTCGGCCTGCTCCCTCGTAATGGCATTAACCTGAGCATGCTGGGGTCCTGAGAAGAAAGGCTGAGACGACTGCCCAAAGCGCGAAGGGTCAGGCTGCTGAAATGGCCTAAACTGAGTCTCACCCAATCGGGGCTGCTGAAACTACTGAGAACGGACCCTAGACTGACCTCCACGACCCTGAGGCTGGGCCGCGGTCTGCTGTGATCCAGCTGACGGACACACTCTCGCAAAATTCCCGTACTGACCACAAAGTTTGCAGGAACCCTGCACACCAACACACTGCGTGAAAAGATGCTTCCCACCGCAAAAGCCACAAAACTCAGTCCGAGATCCACTGCTACTCGAACTGTCAGAACCAGAAAGCCAGAACCCGACTTCTTCTTGAAATGCTGACCTCGGGGTCGAAACCTCTGACGGCTAGGCTGCTGAGCCACCTGTGGCTGCTGCTGCTGCTGGGGCTGATAGGCTGACTGGGAGGACTGAGAAGACTGCGCTCCCTGAATAGCAGGACGACCACTCTGCGGTGCCTGTTGTCGACGAGCACGACGGCTACGCAAACCTTCCTCAATGTCAATGGCACTGTCCACAGCCTCAGCGTAAGTCTTGGGCTTACTGGTCAACACCATCTGATATAACTCTTCATTCAAGCCCTCAAGAAATCGAGTCCGTTTGGCCCTCTCCCGGCCCGAAACATGGGGAACGTACGCCAACAGAGAAGAGAACTTCCTAGCGTACTCCCGAACAGTCATCGAACCCTGCTCCAGATGGTCGAACTCCCGCTCCCGGGCATTCACATAAGATTCAGGCACATACTCCTGCCGGAAAGTCTCGCAAAAACTGTTCCAAGAGATCCCAACACCGGTCTCCTCCAGAGTACTAGAAGCGCCTCGCCACCAGCGCTCTGCGGCCTTCCTAAGCAGAAGAATCACTAAACTCAAGCGGAGCTCATCATCATACTGACATCGGTCGAAAAGAAAGATGACGTTCCGGAACCACGAGTCCGCATCCTCACTGGACTCATCACCATTGAAGACTGGAGGGTTCATCCTCTGAAACCGCGGATTCAACAGATATATATCACATATATAAATGGGATGATCGATAAGCTAGAGCTATGCGATCCGTGGTTGCCAAGCACGGATCTAGGTCCAATCCTAGGTGACATTCAGTATGCAAATGCAATCATATTAGATAAGCTTCCAGTTTTACAAGTCTTCGGTCTTCAATATCTTTGATCATCATCACCACCATCTTCAAAATTATCATCCCATTAAGTGTCAGGCCTCGTGCTCACAACAGTGATAAACAACGCACAAACAAGCGGAAGCTAATAAAAATCGGGTAAATCTTTTTCGCTTTTGGCCTGACAGTTTAAAACAATATAATTTAAAATAATGCGATAATCAAAATAGATATCCCAGTTAGTAAAAACAACCAACGGTATAGCATAACAACATCAACACAATAACATGTATCAAATTCCCTCAACCCAATACAACAACAAAGCGCAGGGCATCCCCTGGCTAGGAATACTGATACATATAAATACGCTATACGCTACTGGGATACTCTAGCCACCTCCTGGGGCGCCACCAGCTGGGTTAAAACCACGACCAGCTGTAAAACCTGGGTTCCCTGAAAACAACACAAACAAGGAAAACAACCAAGCCCCAGAGGGACATGGGGTCAAACCCCAGTACGGAGAGCAACTGAAACAGCTAAAGGAAAGCATAAGATAAAATGCAGATGCTATGCATGAGACACAGAACGAACGCTGAAGGCTACAACCGAAAAGGGAGCCAAGGAACTCAAACATAGCTCCACAAGATCTTCAACAAACGGTGGCCACTGGTGTGTGTTCAAAGTGTGGTAATGAGCCACTCGCCTTGACACTACACCCAAATACCAGATGCAACAAACAACTCGACCTGCCGTTGCCTCGCCCATGAACTGTGGTAGTTAACCACTCGGTGCATGGTGGCTAACAAATCCCAGCAGTGAGATGAGAGTGCGGTATCGCCGCTCGCCCTCACATCCTGGTAAGAAACAATAGCACAATACGACAAGAAGCAATACAAGAGATCTGAAATGAATGATGAACCATGCGTATATGCATATCAGTAAGGCAGCTAGCTAAACACAAACGCAACAGCTACCAAAATACCGCATTCAAAACATCAAAACATTCCAGCAATCTCACATTAAATCTCACACCAATCCAAGCTGAATTTCAAGCTCAAACCCGTACCTTCTGAGCAACAATTACCAAAATTCAGATTCCTCAAAGGTGCGAGCAAGTCACGGCCTGCACAAAATCTGCGAAACACACGACGCACAGATTTCGGGAAAAGCCTACACAACCTCACGGCCCTCATACAAAATCTTACTCCATATAACTCAAAGTCCTATCCAGCTCCACCTTGTCAGTTCGCAACACATGAGAAGGATCTGGCTCATACTTCCACAACATAGACACAGGAAAAACATCATGCAATGAGGACAAATCTGGCGGCAGTAACAAGCGATAAGCCAAAGGACCAATCCTTTCCACAATCTCATAAGGTCGAACATAACGACGAGCTAACTTTCCCTTGAGACCAAACCTCATTACGCTTCGAAAAGGAGAAACTTTCAGGAAAACCAGATCTCCAACCTGAAATTCTATAGGCTTGCGCCTTCTTTCGCATAGCTCGCTTGGCGATCTTGTGCAGCTTTCATGTATTGCCTAATCAGATCCACTTGATTTCTCATCTGCTGCACAAATCCTGGAGAAGACAGCTGCTTCTCCCCCACTTCTTCCCAACATAACGAAGATCTGCACTTCCTACCATACAAAGTTCAAATGGTGCCATACCACTCATGATCTGGTAGCTGTTATTATAAGAAAACTCATCCAAAGACAACGAATCTTGCCAGTTACCACTGAAATCCATCACAAAAGCTCTCAACATATCCTCTAAGATCTGGATAGTCCTCTCAGATTGGCCATCGGTTTGGGGATGATACGCTGTACTCATAGCCAATCTGGTGCCCAAAGCTGTTTGCAAACTCTTCCAAAACCTGGAAGTAAACCTCGGATCACGATTTGAAACAATAGTCACAGGTACACCATGCAATCGCACCACGAAATCTATGTACAGCTTTGCCATCTTCTTCAAAAATACGTCATATTGTAAGAAATGAAGTGAGCAGACTTCGACAATCTCTAAATAACAACACAGACATCATCACAACCTCTGCTGGAACGAGGCAAAACTCATCCAAAGACAACGAATCTTGCCAGTTACCACTGAAATCAATCACAAAAGCTCTCAACATATCCTCTAAGATCTGGATAGTCCTCTCAGATTGGCCATCGGTTTGGGGATGATACGCTGTACTCATAGCCAATCTGGTGCCCAAAGTTGTTTGCAAACTCTTCCAAAACCTGGAAGTAAACCTCGGATCACGATTTGAAACAATAGTCACAGGTACACCATGCAATCGCACCACGAAATCTATGTACAGCTTTGCCATCTTCTTCAAAAATACGTCATATTGTAAGAAATGAAATGAGCAGACTTCGACAATCTCTAAATAACAACACAGACATCATCACAACCTCTGCTGGAACGAGGCAAATGCGTCACAAAATCCATAGCTATGTGCTCCCAATTCCATTGGGGCACCTTTAAGCTCTTCAATAGACCACCAGGTCTCATCCTCTCGGCCTTAACTTGCTGACAGTTCAGGAAACGTGCAACAAAATCAGAAACATCACTCTTCAAACCTGCCCACCAGAAGTGCGGCTTCAAGGCATGGTACATCTTCCTTGCACCAGGATGGACACTATGTCTACTACAATGTGCCTCTCTCAAGATCTCCACCTTCAAATCAACATGATTTGGCACTACCAACCTACCACGGAACCTCAAACAACCATCAGACGAGACAGTGTAATCCTCCAACTGTCCAGTTCTAACCTTCAGCTTCAACTCATGGATAGATGGATTTGTTCTCCGAGCTGCTCTAATATTCGAAACAATCTGTGGCTCAACTTGAAAAGAAGACACCAAACATAATCCTCACCTGGGTAAAACCGCCAACCAGTAGTTCTTAGATGCTCATGGACCTTCGAAATCTGCAACGAAGCCAGCATCGCCACTTGAGCCTTCCTGCTCAATGCATCAGCAACTACATTCACTTTACCAGACTGATATTGGATCTCACAATCAAAATCCTTCAGCAGCTCCATCCATCTACGCTGTCTCATGTTCAAATCTGACTGAGAAAATAGATATTGAAGGCTCTTGTGGTCTGTGCACACCACAAACTGCTCGCCATACAGGTAGTGGCGTCAAATATTCAAGGCAAAGACCACTGCTGCCAACTCCAAATCATGAACTGGGTATCGAGTCTCATGTGGTTTCAACTGACGAGAGGCATACGCAATGAATCGACCATTCTGCATCAACACACAACCCAATCCATTCAACGAAGCATCAGAACACACCACAAAACCACCTGAACCAGACGGCAAAGCTAACACAGGCACAGAAGTTAGCTTCTCATTGAGCGACAGAAAGTTGTTCTCACACTGCTCAGTCCAAACAAACCTCTTATCTTTCGGGGTCAACTGTGTCATAGGCTTAGCTATGCTAGAAAATCCCTCGATAAAGCGTCGGTAATAGCTAGCCAATCCAAAAAATCTACGAATCTGATACATTCCTAGGACGCTCCCAGTTCACAATAGCCTCTACCTTACTGAGATCCACAGACAGTCCATCGGCTGAAATAACATGACCCAGAAACACTACTCTATCCAACCAAAACTCGCACTTGGAAAACTTAGCATACAGCCACGAGTCTCGTAGATTTTGGAGAACCAACCTCAAATGCTCCTTATGCTGCATCGCAGTCTTAGAGCACACCAAGATGTCATCGATAAACACAATCACAAACTGATCGATGAACTCTCGAAAGACTCGATTCATCAAATCCATGAAAACTACAGGGGCATTCGTCAAACCAAAAGGCATAACCAAAAACTCATAATGCCCGTACCTCGTACGAAACGCAGTTTTCGCAACATCTTGCTCTAGAATGCGCAATTGATGGTACCCCAAACGCAGATCGATCTTCGAATACACCGCCGAACCCTGAAGCTGATCAAACAAGTCATCGATCCTCGGTAAAGGGTACTTATTCTTCACTGTAGCCTTATTCAGTTGCCGAAAGTCTATACACATCCCCATGGAACCATCCTTCTTATTCACAAACAAGATAAGAGCTCCCCACGACGACATGCTCGGTCGAATGAAACCTTTCTCCAGCAAATCACTAAGTTGTACCTTCAACTCCCTCAACTCAGCTGGACATCTTGCTCTAGAATGCGCAATTGATGGTACCCCAAACGCAGATCGATCTTCGAATACACCGCCGAACCCTGAAGCTGATCAAACAAGTCATCGATCCTCGGTAAAGGGTACTTATTCTTCACTGTAGCCTTATTCAGTTGCCGAAAGTCTATACACATCCCCATGGAACCATCCTTCTTATTCACAAACAAGATAAGAGCTCCCCACGACGACATGCTCGGTCGAATGAAACCTTTCTCCAGCAAATCACTAAGTTGTACCTTCAACTCCCTCAACTCAGCTGGTGCTAAACGATACGGGGTGTGCGAAATCGGAGCTGTACCAGGTACCAACTCAATGCTGAAGTCGATCTCCCTCCTCGGAGGAAAGCCAGGAATCTCCTCAAGAAACACATCAGGGAAATCTCGAGCAACAAGGATGTCGCTAAGCTCCACACATGACGAAAAGGATGCGTCCATAGCATAGATCATGAATCCAGCATTCTCCAACGACATAAGGCTAAACATCTCCATCGCAGAGACAAAGGGAATCTTCTATTGGGAATCTTGGCCATAGAAATTCCATTTCTCGTCAGACTGAAATGCACAATGCCATGGAAACAATCCACGGTGGCCCTATAGCTAGACAACACGTCCATTACCACTATGCAGTCAAAATCCCACATCACTAGCCTGATCATATTCTCTATCAAAACTCTTCTCACCAAACCTAAGAATGCCATTCAACACAATCTCTTGGGAGTATAGGCTCGCGCCGACAGGATTCGCAACAGACACAACATCACACAAAGAAGTGGTATGAAAACCATGCTCAACCACAAATGCATCGACAATAAACGAATGTGATGCTCCTGTATTAAACAATACATGCGCATGAAAATAAAAAACATAGAAATTACCTGCGATCACTCCTCCTGGCGTGCCCTCCGCTTGCTCCCTCGACATGGAATTCACCTGGGCATGCTGGGGTCCTGAGAAATGAGGCTGGGAAGACTGTCCAAAACGCGAAGGACCAGGCTGTTGAAACGGCCTAAACTGCGTCTCCCCTATCCTCTGCTGTGGAGCAGGAAAAGAACGACCTCGAGACGACCCACCAGAATGACCCTGGGGTGGGGCTGCGGCGTGTTGAGATCCCGCCAATGGACACACTCTCGTGAAATGTCCATATTTCCCATAATTATTACACGCACCATGCACGCCAACACACTGCGCCGTAGGATTCTTTCCTCCACACTGGCCACAAAACTCGACCATGGGACTACTACTGCTAGAACTGCCCGAACCAGAAGAACTAGAACCCGACTTCTTCTTGAACTGATGACCACGATGTCTAAACTTGTGGCGTCCAGACTGTTGGGCTTCCTGCTGCTGAGGTGGCTGGGATGACTGTGAAGACTGGGAAGGTTGCACCCCCGAAACCATGGGACGGTTACCTTGCACCACTTGAAGCTAACACGAGACCTACGGTTCTGCAGCCCCTCTTTAATATCTATAGCCCTGCCCACCGCCTCCGCATAACTAGTCGGTGAACTCGCCAGCATCAAAGAATACAGATCTTCATTCAGCCCCTCCAAGAACTTGTTCCTATTTGCCCTATCGCGACCAAAAACATGTGGAACATTCACAAGAAGAGAAGAAAATCTCCGGGCATACTCCCTACAGACAAAGTTCCCTGCACCAGGTTATCAAACTCATGCTCCCTGGCGTTAACAAAGGATTCCGAAACGTACTCCTGACGGAAGGCAGTACAAAATCTGTTCCACGTGATCCCTACACCAGTCTCCTCGAGAGTCCTCGAAGTGCCTCTCCACCAACGCTCAGCATTCCTCCTCAACTGGAACGTAGCCAAACTCAACCTATGCTCGTCATCGTACCTCACACGGTCAAAGAAGCCGGTAATGTGCTGCAACCAGGACTCCGCATCAGAACTAGGCTCATCACCGTTAAACGTCTGAGGATTCATCCGTTGAAATCTCGCCATCACAAGTTCCATGTCATCCACATGGGCTGCCAGCTCATCTACCTCAACCTCAACCTGACTAGCACGTCTACGAAGAGGAATACTACACTGCACCTCATCGTTCTGACCCTCGGACTCTTCCGGAATCTGCCCTCTACCTCTACCCCTACGTCTAGGCAGCATCTACGAAGGCACTAAGTGATAAGGTCACACAGCAACAAGTATATCACATAGCAAATAAATCACATAGTCATGCACATGCAACAAGAAACACTGTGCCTAGACTCAAGTGTGATCAAAAGAAATTGAGCTTATCCCAGCTTAACCTCTGATACAAACAATGTCAGGCCTCGTACTCAATCAGAGATAAAACCACATAAAAAACGATAGCGGAAGCATTAAAATAGTGGATAAAAATTTTCGCTTTGGCCTGACTTAGAAAACATAATTTAAAATACACTTATATTCAAAATATTGGTTTACAACACTCGAAAACCAACTACAACGCATACATCACAACTAACATACAAGCATAGAGTGACTCCCAATTATACAAAATGATGAGTCTCTCGCTCAACATAGATACAATATACTATAACATGTATCTATTACATATAACTGGGACACTCTATCCACATCCCGGGGCATTAACAGCTGGATCAACTCCACGACCAACGGAGAAACCATGATAACCTGAAAACACACACAGGCAAACAAGACAACCAGCCCCAGAGGGACATGGGGTCAAACCCCAGTGCGGAGAGCAACTGAAAAACAGCAGTTAAAATAGCAACAGATAATATGCGAATGCTATGCATGAGAACAAGGCTACAACCGAAGGCAAGGAGCCAAAGGATCTCAAGAAACTGCTCAACAACTGATATCCCATCAATTGGAAGATAGTGGCCACGGGGTGTGTGAGTATATGGGAGCTACCCACTCGTCTCAACACACGGTACCAGATGCAGAACACATCACTCAACATGCTGTTGCCCAAGTCATGATATGTGGGAGCTAGCCACTCCGCTCATAGTGGCTAACAGATCCCAGTAGAGAGATGTGGGTGACGTGAGTTACCCGCTCGGCCTCAAAAACTGGCATCCTGGTACACACAGATCAACACAACAAGGCACGGATAAACAAGATCTGAGCTCAACATGAATAATGCGTGTATGCAATGTAACAGCTTGCAATAATCAACACATCAGAAGCAAGCAATAACAACACGGAAGCATACACAGTAGCACACATAATATCCATGCCAAATCCAACACTGTAAAACAAGCTCACATCCGTACCTTAGTTTTGAGGTACAATTACCACAAAAAGCAGTCCGGAGCAACCAGATCTGAAACCTGCTAAGTCAGATAACAACGCTAAATCAGGGACGCAAAGCTCAGAGCTACGAACTGGGAGCTACGAACTCAACCAGCTCTGTCCTACCCTTCTAGCTCAACAAACAGCTCTAAACGAAGCGCAAGGGAGGACATAGTGGCTAACAGATCCCAGTAGAGAGATTTGGGGTGACGTGAGTTACCCGCTCGGCCTCAAAAACTGGCATCCTGGTACACACAGATCAACACAACAAGGCACGGATAAACAAGATCTGAGCTCAACATGAATAATGCGTGTATGCAATGTAACAGCTTGCAATAATCAACACATCAGAAGCAAGCAATAACAACACGGAAGCATACACAGCAGCACACATAATATCCATGCCAAATCCAACACTGTAAAACAAGCTCACATCCGTACCTTAGTTTTGAGTACAATTACCACAAAAAGCAGTCCGAAGCAACCAGATCTGAAACCTGCTAAGTCAGATAACAACGCTAAATCAGGGACGCAAAGCTCAGAGCTACGAACTGGGAGCTACGAACTCAACCAGCTCTGTCCTACCCTTCTAGCTCAACAAACAGCTCTAAACGAAGCGCAAGGGAGGAACTAACACTTACCCAACAAGCTACCTGAATGACAGAACTCAAACAGCCGAATGCTAACAGACTACACAAGGAAACTTCCTTCGCGATCTTCTTCTAGCTAACCCAAAGCCTGCGAAAGAGGTTTAGAACGAAGCGCCTTAACAAGAGGAGTCCAATGCTACCACTCTTGCTTTCGTTGGAGCTTTCTACCGCAGGCAATCGAAGAAGATAAGCTTCAGTGAACAGTAGCTAGGGTATCACGAAAGAGTTGCTCACGGGAAATATTTCTAAGTGTCAGGAAATAATAGCAAGACTACGGTCAAAGTCTCTATAAATACAACTTAAGTTCCCCAAATCTGATGAACAGTAACCACCGACAATACTGGCTCAAAGCCATTCCCAACTCAGATCTGAGTAACACTCCAGATCTGGACCATACGCTAAACAGATTTGGAACTTATCCAAACGACGTCGCACCAAGGACCGCTAGCTCACTAGGACACTCATCCTGCTAACCACATCTGAAGCGCTAAACGACATCGCATCGCGTCCACCAAGACGTCATCAAAACGTCGCCGCAACTCAACCCAGATCTGAAAGACCAGATCTGATACCAACACTGACCAGCGCTCGATACCCAAAACGACATCACACTGCCTTCCGGTCTAGCCAACCCGAAACCGGCCTACACAAAACTCTTGAACCAAGCCGGTTCATGCAGCGCTAACAACTAACGCACCTCAAATATAATTTCCTCTAAACGACGGCGTCTCTCTACCCGAGAAGGATATTTAATAGCAAACTCAAAGTACTTAGCGATAATCAGATTTGACCTCTAACTTCACTTCCAATCGACCAACGCCAAATCCGAAGCTACCAACCACACTTCTCAACTCTCTGAATCTGATTCCTACCTCGATGAACTCTACAACTGTTCTGTTCTACACACACAGAAATAGAAACCCGATGCATTCACCAAGCATATCAGCTCAAAGCTGATCCATCCCAGATCCGTTCACGCCAAATCTGGTCTATCATAAACCCGATTAATTAACTCAATTAATCCAATAATATTTCGGGTCTCACATCTCTCCCCCGCTGAAAATAAGATTTCGTCCTCGAAATCAAACAACAACTCCAGATCTGAACAAATTCAACAAAACATCCCAAAACTGGATTACCACGCTATCCACAAAACAACCTGCAGCTCTCTAACACGCAACGAGAGGCTACTAACCAAGAGTTCAAGATAATTGGAACAAACAATAACAAACAAACTAGCTACTGGAGTTTAATGCAAAAGCTACTCAAACAGATGAGGCCATTCACGCTGCATTTTCTCTTCCAACTCCCACGTAGCTTCTTCTCTACCATGTTTGCTCCACTGAACCATCACCAAAGGAATGGTCTTGTTCCTGAGCTGTTTCTCCTTTCTGTCCAAAATCTGCAAGGGATACTCCACATAACTCAAATCCATGTTTGCTCCACTGAACCATCACCAAAGGAATGGTCTTGTTCCTGAGCTGTTTCTCCTTTCTGTCCAAAATCTGCAAGGGATACTCCACATAACTCAAATTCCTATCCAGCTTAACCTTGTCAATTCGCAACACATGAGAAGGATCTAGCTCAAACTTCCTCAACATAGACACATGAAAAACATCATGCAATGAGGACAGATCTGGCGTAAGTAAAAAGCGATAAGCCAAAGGACCAATCCTTTCCACAATCTCATAAGGTCCAACATAACGAGGAGCTAACTTTCCCTTGAGACCAAACCTCATTACGCTTCGAAAAGGAGAAAATTTTAGGAAAACCAAATCTCCAACCTGAAATTCTAAAGGCCTACGCCTTCTGTTCGCATAGCTCGCTTGGCGATCAACTCAGCTTACGACTTGAAACAGCTTGCGATCTGACAGCTTTCATTCACAGTTTCCAACAAAATCTCCTTTAAAAATATTATACAAGCCTTCGGCTAACCTCTAAGCCGAGTTACCAGCTTTGAGGATCTCAATGCGCTTCTGTTCTATCAAGTAACAAAGATTTGTGCGGAGAACTCGATTGAACAGTGAATAGATATACGAAAAATGAAAACAGTAATAGTAAAAACTAAATGCAGTAAATTAAATAGAGTCGAGAGTTTGTTTATGGAAGTCCGGAGCTTAAAATCCTAGTCTCACCTTCTTCCTTGTTCAGGAAGGATTCCACTAGAAGGCTTGATTACAGCAGCTCCTGCTCTAACCCGATCCAATAGCCCGCAAGCTGCGAGAACTCCTAGCACTTCTACGACATATAAAAGACTCATGATCTGTTCTACAAATACAATGGTTTGCTCTAAGTTGTTTCAACTTACACACACTCTATACACTCTGCCTTTTTATTTACAACGAATACACGAAACTATAGAGTGGTTACAACTCAGAAATATGAATTTGACGCTTTTGAGAGCAAGGTTGTAACGAAGAAGATGATGAACAGTAAACTTTTTGTTCGCGATAATTTGTATAGCGTAATAGTGATAGCAACAGTGTTGTTTCGCGTAAGAGTTGTTGTAGCTTCTGTTCATCGTTCTTTATATAGTTCTCCAGCTCCATCGATCTTTAAAATGATTTTCTCTATTGGCTAGTTGATCTTCTTACCATCTTTGAAGAATTTGCCTTTATTCATACCAGAATCATAGGATGTTACCGTTAAGTACAAAAATAGCATCCGGTAATTTAGCCAGTGCTTTACACTTGATTGATCATATTTGATTTTATATTTTCATGTCAAAACTGAAGGTTGTACACTCTGAGCTGTTCGCTTTATGCGCCATTTTAAAGTTTGTGGGCTCTGAGCAGTTACGTGAAAATCTGTAAACTACTTTTGTTCCAAAAACTGTGTTGAGGTTTAATAATTGTCCCTGCTAGGTAGAGCGATTGAACCGTGACGCTTGTGTTGCTATACGATTTAAAAGATTGGAGTTGCACCATTACCACCAGCTGTAAGGACTGGAATTATCATATGATAATTAACAAGTTAACCAGATCAGATTTGTGTTTAACCCAAAAGAGATATTTATTGGTACGCTGCTGACGTAGAGACCAGCTTAGATGTGCGCTAGTCCAATTTCTTGTATCAAAATGATTTTATAAGATGTTCGGGTTTCAGTGTATATTATCTTTGGTTTTAAGCACTGATAATCGGAGCTGGTTGAGGTAAAATGTTCTAAGTTCAGCGTAATATGTGTTGGGGATCCGGATCCGCCCCCCGGCGAGGCAGCGGAAGAACATAGAAATATAGCCGGGAGACGATCAATACGAAAAACAACAATTCAGTAATCGTCATACATAGGGCGTTCAAAACGAATACCTTGCTGGCACTTGTGCCTGGCTCCAACCGGAATTACAAGAACCCGGCTCTTCTCGGTAGATTGCGGTAGATAATCGCCAATCCGGTCCACGACCTAGAACCAGACTCCTTCCTCAGGCTGCAGTAGAAGCACTGACGAATTCTGCACGAACGGATTCTCCTCATCGAGTCGGTCGGAAACAAATTTCTGGCGAAGATCGGCGGTGGCGGCGGCGGCGCAATTTGAGAAGGGAAGGAGGCGGCGGTATTTAGTGCTAGGGTTAGGTCAAGTTGTGAGAGTTCTATCTAATCAAGTCTCTTAATACATTTAAATACATTAAGTGTAGGAATTGGACCGGCCCAACGGGCCAGGCTCCAACAATGAACATTAAGTTCATCTCCACCACCGAGACTTCATCGTAACTCCGATCACCGAT
>KV014906.1:138641-152724 GCA_001598015.1 Dorcoceras hygrometricum | reverse complement strand
ACTTGGAAAGTCCGAACGAGGGTAGTTCGATAGATCACCAGGTCACTATCTATATGCATGCTCAGAACATCACAATGTTCCCTACCAATGAAACATGGTACTTCACATCGCAGATACTAGTCTCGAACTCGGGCGGCCTTATCCTCATTTTGACGGCCCAATCGACTAGGAACATGTTCAGAATACACAGCGACTTTTAGATGTGTTTCATGATAGCCGTCATACCCACTATCACATCTAACATACGCTTTAGTGCATTCTAGGTCTTTACTCAACGCAATTCTAAATCATTACACACATAATGAAAGTAAAGAATGCCATATAAGAAATACGAATATCATATATAAAGACTGTTTGTACAAGAGTCTATAAAACCCACACGCCACAAGTTGGCTAGTTGGGCATCTACTCTAACAATATGGTACCAGCTTAGAGGTCTGTTGGTGGGATTTGAGGTTTAACAAAGACCATTTTAGGTGTGAGATGGTTGGACAGATTAGTCCCGAGCTGGACAGTAAGCTGAGCGTTGAGCTGAATTGTATATTGTGAACTGTTTAGCAATCAGCTTAGGAGAATAGGTATACGCTGTTGGTAACCTTCGGGTTTGTTTTAGATCAGATCAGACGTGAGCTGGTTTGAGATGTTAGCTCTGAGCTGGACTGCTTTGTTGTGCTGGTCTGGCTTTTATCGCGAGCTGGTTTTGGAGTCACCAACTTAGAGGTTATCAGCTTTGGGATTTCCTATGTTGTGCGAGCTGGATCCAGCTTAGAGATGTGCTGGATGCTCCGAGCTGTTCTAAGGTACACGATCTGGTTTTTCCGTTTGCGTACCTGAGCTACTACAGTGGAGAAGTCTGAGCTGGTTTGACTTTTACTATAGCTATAATTGGGGACCATGTATATAAGTGTTGACCAACACTTAGTTATTTTACAACACACATATCATATCCACTCCCGTGTACCCCAAAAAAAATCTTATCCAAACCCTATTGGTTACTGTTCACCCAATACCTTCTTCTTCCTATTTTCGGAGTTTGGCTGGTCAGATTTGAGTGAGAGTACCTCGGTTGGAAACCTCTCTTCAAGGCCTACGTTCTTGTACCAGTTTGGAGTTGGAAGGAAGCCATACCGAGATAATCGTTGAGGAGCTGTGTGAGCAAAGATTCGTGATTTTCGGCAGAATTGGGCTCTAGTTCAGGTAACCGTGTTCTGCTAGAGTTAATTTCTACTCCTAGCATTTATCTTTGAGCTGGATAGTGCTCTGTTAGTTAGACATAGATGTTTAAGCTACGAAGCTTTAGGCCGTGAGCCGTGTAAGCTGGGCAGAGCTGATTTTCTTAGATATCTTGGCAGAGTAGAGCCTCTCTTGTGGTTTTTGCCTTGATTTCTCGGCAAGAGACTTGAGCGAAGCTGGGAAGCGTGTTATACCGTTAAGTTGTAAGCTATGGTGAGGTATTGTGCCAAGATCTACGTAAGGTACGGATGTGAGCTTATTTATAGTGTTGATATAGGCATGGATGCAATTGTATGCGTGCTGGTATGCTGAGTAGCGAGTATGTTTATTTTGTCCTTATATTTCTTGCTGTTCTGTGTTGTTTAACGCAAGCTTTTATCATTGCATACTTGCATTTCATGTTGAGCTCATACCCCTTTGTTAGTCGTTGTGCTGTTGTTGATCCGTTAATACCAGGAAGCTCTCGGTTGGGTTTTTTGAGGACGATCGGTTAACTATCGTGCTCCTCTTCTCCCTGCTATTCTGGTTGTTGTAGCTATGAGATGAGTGGATAGCTACCACGTTCTCATGAGCTTGTGGGCACCAGCGGGTTGAGCTATGCTATTATTGCTCTTGGTACTGCGTGTTGAAATGAGTGGATAGCTACCACGCTCTCACATGTCCTGTGTCCACTGCATTGTTGATCCCAGCTGGTTTGCTGTTTCGTTGAGCTCCGTGTATCATATCCGCTTGATCACCAGCTGTTGAGTTGTTCCTTCGTTCCTTCTTTCATCATGCATTGCATATTATTATGTCATTGCTGTCTACTTGCTGTTTATGTTGCTCCCCATACTAGGTTTTGACCCCTGTCCCTCCGGGCCTGTTTGGTTGTTTGTGTGCCATTCAGGTTTCTCAGGTTTATCCGTTGGCCCAGGAGGTGCGTCAGCTCACGATGCCCCGAGGGATTGTTAGAGTGTCCTAGCTATATATTTATATACATAGTGTCATTGAGTCTGTGCCGAGGAATGCCCCGAGCTGCTCTTGTATTTTAGATTTTGAGATGGTGTTATTTGGGATTCTCGTTGATGTTGTATGAATGTAGAAGAATGCTTTGACGCTGGTTGTGTTATAAAAACTCTTTACTTTGAGTATTCGAGTATTTTAAGTATGAATTTCAATCAGACCCAAAAGAAAATTTCATCCACTTTTTATGCTTCCGCTATTTGAGGTTAATTGCATGTTTGATCTCTGTTTAATTTCACCGGGCCTGACATTTTGATATCGGAGCTTAAACTGGGATAAGCTCAATGTCTTTTCTAGTTCACTTAAGTCTAGACACTGTGTTTGCTTTGTTGCATGTGCTTGACTACGTATCTTATTTACTGTTTGATCTTATCACCCTAATATTTCTGTAGATGCCGCTTAGAGGTAGAGGTAAGGCGAGGAGGTAGATCCTGGTAGAATTTGGGGCTCAGAATGTAGGAGATTATGCAGAACAACATAGTATACCGTTCGCAGGCGTGCTAGGCAGGTGGATGAAGAAGTTGATTTGTTGGCGTCTCGTGTCGACGATATGGAATTGGTTATGCAAGATTTCAGAGGATGAATCCTTAGACATTCTCTGGTGTGGAGTCTAGTGATGATGCAGAGTCTTGGTTAATACACATTGAGGTCCGTTTGAGAGAGTCCTCTATGATGATGCGCGTAACTGAGTTTAGCTACGTTCTAGCTGAGGAGCAATGCGCAGCGTTGGTGGAGAGGTACGTCTCGAGCTATGGCATAGATGGGAGAGAAAGTATCTTGGAACAGTTTCTGTGATGCGTTCTGACAGGAATACGTTCCGGAGTCGTATGTGAACAACAAGGAGCGTGAGTTCAAAAACTTGGTCCAGGGGGACATGCGAGTGGAAGAGTATTCGAGGACGTTTTCTTCTATTTTGGCCTACGTTCCTCACGTTGCTGGACGTGAGAGGGCTAAGAGGAATCGATTTTTCGAAAGGCTGAATGAAGACCTTTATTCTTTGGTGTTGGCAAGTTCACCTACTACTTATGCAGACGCGTTGGACAAGGCGATTGATATCGAGCAGAGTTTGTTGAATCGGGTCTCAGGTTTGGCCACAGGTTGCGCAAGGTGTTCATCCCGGTTCTCAAGGGGCGCAGTATTCTCAACCTGCTCAGGCATCACAGCAGTCTTCCCAGCCATCCCAGCAATCTGGTAGTCGCATGTTTGGGTCTGTGGCAAGCTGCTCAAGAGGATTTCAGGTTCTAGCTCGTCGGGCTCTGGTAGTTCCAGCAGTGGTAGTCCCAGAGTTTCTTTCTGTATCAATGTGGGGGGAAACATTGGTCGACGCAATGCATCGGGGTTCAAGGCGCTTGCAATACCTGTGGACAGTTTGGACACTTTGCTCGAGTGTGCCCGTTGGCCGGTACTCAGCATACTGCTTCCCCACCGCAAGGTCGTTCAGATGGATCGTCCTGAGGTAGGTCTTTTCCTGTGCAGCAACAACACAACAACAGAGGTTTGGTGGATCCCAGCCTAGGGGATCATTTCAGCAGTGTGGTCCGTCTTGCTTTGGTGGGTTTCCCAGCCTCATTTCTTTAGACCCCAATAGGCACAAGTGAATGCCATGACCAGGGAACAAGCAGAAGATGCGCCCGGAGGATTGATTGCAGGTAACTGTACTAATTTTGATTTTCCTGCCCGAGTATTATTTGAGACTGGGGAATCGTATTCATTTTTATCTGATGCATTCATTCATGAGCACGGGTTGTGTACAAACTCTTTTGCGCGATGTTGTGTCTATTGCAACTCCTGCCGGTGCGGGCTTGTTTTCCCAGGAGATTGTTTTGGATTGTCTGATTAGGTTTGGCGAGAACATTCTACGGGCCAACTTGATTCATACTAGTCATGTGGGACTTTGATTGCATCTTGGGAATTGACGTGTTATCTAACTTTAGAGCTTTAGTAGATTGTTTCCATGGGGTGGTGCGTTTTTTGCCCAAATTTAGAGAGAAGTGGTACTTCTATGGTCATGACTCTCAGTCGAAGATCCCATTGATATTGGCAATGGAGATGTTCTACTGTTATCTTTGGAGAATTTGGGGTTCATGATTTATGCCTTATATATATCCTCAGAGTCTTGAGTGGAGCTTAGTGACATCCCGTAGCTCGAGATTTCCCTGATGTGTTTCCCGAGGAGATTCCTGGTTTTCCTCGAGAAGGGAGATCAACTTCAGCATTGAGTTGGTGCCTGGGACATGCTCTATTTTGAGAGCCCTGTATCGTTTGGCGCCAGCCGAGTTGAATGAGCTGAAGGTCCAATTAAGAGACTTGTTGGAGAATGGATTTATTAGGTCGAGTATGTAACCGTGGGGAGCTCCAATACTCTTTGTGAAGAAGAATGATGGGTTATGAGAATGTGTGTTGACTTTCGGCAGCTTGTTAAGATAAAATTTATAAGTTTTGGTGATAACAAAATAAGACTTTGAACTGATCTTTAGTTTTCGCAGAGGATTTCAGATTTCGGGACGTCACACAAGTGTATTGAAGATTTCAGTTTCGAGATTTCTGAGTTAAGCGTTGACATCTGAGTTGACTTGTCCGGAAGTATTCAGAACTGAGCAGAGTTAAGTATTCAGAGATTTATATTTCTGTTATCAGGTTGATGATTTCGAATCAGATTCGGGTATTTGGATCAGTTGAGTATTCGGGTCAGTTAATTCAGATATCGCGACAGTTGTTCAGACTTGAGTTCTTTCGGACTTGATTCGGGAGCTACGGTAAGAGATCTGTTGTTAGAGAAGAGTTTATTCAGACTTGTTTCAGACTTGACTACAGTAAGAGATCTGTTGTTAGAGCAAAGTTTATTCAGACTTGACTCAGAGGCATCAGTAATAGATTCCGTTATTGACTCAAGTGGTATTATTAAGATTTGAGAGTATAAACAGATTCCATTCTAGTTACTTCAGATCTTAGTATTTCAGAAGTGGTTACAGAATGCTCAGTGAGTATAACAGATTCGAGGACAATTCAGATTTGAGTATAGTACTTTTTCAGATTCTCTAAGCATTCAGATTTGACAAAATTGAAAGCACACTCAAGTGTGAGCTTCGATTCTCTTCAGAAGTTATCAAAGAATCATTTAGAGAAAATCAACGGTCAAAGTTTATATCGTATAAAAATCTGGAATTAAGGAGACAAAATCAGAGCTATTTTGGGTAAAATCGCACAGTGCGCAGAATGCTTGATACGATGATTACCCGCTTTGGAATATAAGTCAATTTAGCCCTGACAAGCGCAGTTTACCTTTTGTATGGCATTAATGGAGCATTAAATGCTATGATATGATGAAGATATGCGAAAGAGCTTATCTGTACTGGCTACATTTAATGACCGTTGAAGACAAAGAGTATAAAAGACTGAAGAATTCAAATGAGGAAGCTCTCTCCGCTCTTCGCATCTTCTGCTCCTCTACGCTATCAGTGTTTTCAAAAAGCTCTAAAATACTCAATGGAACAATTAATTGCTAAAATATTCTAAGTCCAGTATTACAACTCGAAGAACATTCAAGTTTATCCTTCATAGTTTTTAAACTTCGAGTTATCTTCTAGTTTACATTTGTAAATAGTTGTTGATAAAATAACCAGAAGATCTACAGTACTCAATAGCATTGTATTTCATTATATCATTTATCTTTGAGTCTGTAAAAGACTTGCTGTGTGAAGCAGTCATGAAATTACATTGATTGTATTAAGCAGTCGTATCTGCTTGTAGTTGAAGTTTCTAGGAGTTCATCTTGAGCGAGGCTCGGTGACTGGGTGTAGACAGAAGCTGTGTGCATCAAATTTCTTCTAATGGAACCTTCCTGCAAAGAAAGAAGGAGATATGTAGGATTTGATATCCGAACTTCCATAAACAAACTCTTAACCTTGCACTTTTACTTTACAGTATCGCAATTATATTTACACTGTTCACTGGTTGATCGACTTCTTTCCGCACATTTATTGTTAGTGGAGAAATCAAATTTCGAACTAAGATACCTTAGATCTGGTAACTCAGATCTGAGTTAAGCAAGGTGCTTGTAAAATTACGTTTAAAGGTTTCGAAAATTTAAAATACTAAGAGTTCATTCAACCCCCCCTTCTGAAATCTTAAAACTGTTTTTGATCCATACTGATCCTATCAATTGGTATCAGAGCTTGCGCATCTCAGTTATTGAACAGTCTGTTATTTACGTTCTATATATTTCAAAATGTCTACTTCACATAACAAGATTCCCATGTTTTCGAAGGAGGACTATGATGATTGGAAGATCAGGATGCAAGCGCACTTGGCCGCGCAAGATGATGACATGTGGTATGTCATCACGAATGGTTCCATGAATATCTTGAAAGCCAACGCTGCAATAGCTATAACTCAAAATGTCTACTTCACATAACAAGATTCCCATGTTTTCGAAGGAGGACTATGATGATTGGAAGATCAGGATGCAAGCGCACTTGGCCGCGCAAGATGATGACATGTGGTATGTCATCACGAATGGTTCCATGAATATCTTGAAAGCCAACGCTGCAATAGCTATAACTGAAGGAGCACCTCAGTGGGTTGAAAAGAATCGACATGAATACACAAATGAGGATAAGAAATAGGCAAATCTGGATAATGTGGCTAAGGATATTATTTACAAGACGCTGGATAAAAACATGTTCATCAAGATCAAAACATGTGCCAAAGCGAAGGAGATTTGGGAGAAGCTGATTCAAATCTGTGAGGGAAACGATGAAACCAAGGAGAATAAACTTACTGTGGCCCAAGAGAAGTATTAATCAATCAAGATGCGAGAGGGAGAGACCATGGCTGAGTTCGATGAGCGATTCAGTGCTGTGGTGATAGAGCTTACAAGTCTGGGCAAGGAATACAGCAATCGAGAGTTAGCACTTAAAGTGATGCGAGCGCTGCCCAGGGAGTGGGATGTAAAGACAATGGCTATGCAAGAGTCTAAGGACCTAAAAAAGTTGGAGCTTCATGATCTATTTGCGATCTTGAAGGCATATGAGTTTGAGATAGAAACAACATCTGAGGCAGGACCGTCGATATCTCAACCAACTAAAGCTCTTGCTGCAACAACATCAGAACAGTGCTCACCGAGCAAATCTGCAGAACAACTCAGCAATGATGCAATGTCCCTCTTCGTCAAAAAGTTTGGGAAATTCCTGAGAAGATCCTATAACCCTTCTTTCTCTTACAATAATGTTAACAAATATGAAAAGTTATCTATGAACTGTTTCAACTGTGGTCGTCCAGGTCACTTTGCTGCTGACTGTAACAGGCCAAAGAAGGAGGACAGACCCAAAATAGATGAGAAGAAAGAAGATAGATCCAAGGAAAGATCAAAAGAAATAAGGATGAGGACAAGATCTGACAAAAGGCCCAATAGAAAGAATGATAGAAAAGTGCTTGTTGCAGAAGAAAGCAACAAAAACTAGGCAGATTCAGATTCCGATTCTTCATTCAGTAGCTCTTCATCAAGCGATAGTGAACAGGAAGAAGTTCACTGCCTGATGGCTAATCAACCTTCTGATGACGAGGTATTTGATTTCTCAAACATTGAATTCACACGAGATGACCTAATCAACACACTCAATGAAATGATCCATGAGTACAAGAAGCTTTCTCAAACATTCGAGGAAGTCAAAACTGAAAACATGGATTTGAAAAATAGTTCAGAACCAAGTACTTTTCAACTTGGTGAAACTGACAGTTTACAAATCGAGTTGAGTAATATGAAGACTGAGAATGAATCATTGAGATTAAGATCCTGTGAGCTCGAATCTAAAAACGAGAAGTTAAATCTGGTGATGAGCTCCTGGACCCAGTCTTCTGTTTCTCTAAGAAATCTGCATGAAATTCAAAAGCCATTAAATGATAAATCTGGCTAGGTTTCAATGCTGGTGAAAGCAGCTCCGGAGAGACCTGTATTCGGTCAAATCTGGCATATGACAAGTTCAAAAAGATGAATTTTGTCAAAGCCAGTGTGATACATGATACATGCGAGTCGGTAAGGTATGATGACCAGATCTCGGGGCAACTGAATAGGGAAAGCTGGTATTGGCTATGCAAGACCCAAGAACTCTAAGTCTAGTTGGCTAAAGAACAGACTTACAGGAAAAGGCGAAAGCTGGATCCAAGTCGTATGTTCAGAGCCAACAAAGACGTGGTTCTAGGAAGGTCAAATCTGAATGGAGAAAGACTCAGCCCCGAAGAGATCTGAATGGTCAAAATACCAAACCAAAGCTCAACAGATCTCACCATATTCCTGCACACACCCTTATGGACTTTCATACTGGGAAAACTGTTAAGGTAATTCAAGTATGGGTCCTGAAAGGGGTAATCCGATGACAAGTTCTAAAAAGATGAATTTTGCTAAAGCCAGTGTGATACATGAGTACATGCGAGTCGGTAAGGTATGATGACCAGATCTACGGGGCAACTGAATAGGGAAAGCTGGATTGGCTATGCAAGACCCAAGAACTCTAAGTCTAGTTGGCTAAAGAACAGAATTACAGGAAAAGGCGAAAGCTGGATCCAAGTCGTATGTTCAGAGCCAACAAAGACGTGGTTCTAGGAAGGTCAAATCTGAATGGAGAAAGACTCAGCCCCGAAGAGATCTGAATGGTCAAAATACCAAACCAAAGCTCAACAGATCTCACCATATTCCTGCACACACCCTTATGGACTTTCATACTGGGAAAACTGTTAAGGTAATTCAAGTATGGGTCCTGAAAGGGGTAATCCGATCTGGACCCAAGTAAAATTGGGTACCAAAATCTGTTTTCATGATTGCAGGATAACAGGTACAAGGCTGGAGATGAGTCATATGGTACCTGGATAGTGGGTGTGCACGTCACATGACTGGAAACCCAAAGCTGTTATCAGATGTGACACCTCACAAAGGTGCTAAAATCGTTTTCGGTGATAACTCACATGGTAACACTTTGGGTAAGGGTAAGCTTACTCATGGTAACATTTCAATATATGATATTTTAGTTGGGAACCTGTGCTCTAATTTAATTAGTATAAGTCAACTGTGTGACAAGGGTTACACAGTTAGATTTCAAAAGCACACTTGCACAGTTCAGAGTCCAGAAGTTCTGACTGTATTGGTAGGTAAAAGATCGGGGAATACCTACATTATCAATTGGTCAGAACCAATGGGATCTGAACAGATCTGCCTTGCAGCTGACTCCTCCAAGAGTTGGCTATGGCATCAGCGAATGAATCATATAAACTTTAAAACGCTTGCCAAATTGAGTCAGCATGAACTGGTTGCTGGTATGCCTAAAATCAATTTTTCTAAAGACAAGATCTGTGCCGCATGTCAGCTTGGTAAACAAATTCGTTCTACTTTTAAAAACAAAGGTGGTAAACGTTCTTCCCGAAGCTTAGAGTTTTTACATATGGATCTTTTTGGTCCTATTTCCGTAACTATCTTAGGAGGAACGAATTACACCCTAGTTATGTTGATGATTTTACAAAATTTACTTGGATGTTGTTTCTAAAATAAAAATCTGATACCGCTGACCAACTGATTAGGCTTTTAAAACGTTTGTAAAATGACAGATCTTGTACAGTCAATAGGATAATAAGCTATCGTGGTACTGAGTTTTTAAATCAAAAATTATCTTCTTATCTGGATGACATAGGAATAAAGCATGAGCTCTCTGCATCTAGAACTCTCAACAGAACGGGCTGGTTGAGAGGACAAATCGTACTTTAAAAGAAGCTGCTAGATCTATGATTGCTTACTCCGGGATTTCTCAAAACTTTTGGGCAAGCAGTTAATACAGCTTGCTACACTCAGAACAGATCAATGATAAATAAGTTGCACGATAAAACCCCTTATGAGATCTGGAGTGGCAAGAAACCTGACATATCATATTTCAGGGTGTTTGGGTGCAGATGTTTCATTCATAAAATGGTAAAAAGCACCTAATAGCTTTTGATGCAAAATCTGGTGCATGTATCTTTCTAGTTTATTCAGCGGTGAGCAAAGTTTATCGAGTTTTCAACAATCAAAGTCTGACTGTTGAAGAATCAGCACACGTTGTCTTTGATTAGACTAGTTTTAGATTATGAGATCTGGAGTGGCAAGTAAACCTGACATATCATAGTTTCAGGGTGTTTGGGTGCAGATGTTTCATTCATAAAATGGTAAAAAGCACCTAATAGCTTTTGATGCAAAATCTGGTGCATGTATCTTTCTAGTTTATTCAGCGGTGAGCAAAGGTTATCGAGTTTTCAACAATCAAAGTCTGACTGTTGAAGAATCAGCACACGTTGTCTTTGATTAGACTAGTTTTAGATCCAACTCAGCTGCGAGCCTCAACAATTTATGCACACGTCTAGAATCATCCAGCATTGATGACTCAGATGATGACATGCCACAACAAAGATACTCAGCAGAGTTACAACCAGAGCTGGACATACCGCACAACAACGCTCAAACAGATCTGACAGGTAACCAAGTGGTTGCTGATTTCACTAACGTTGACCCAACGCATGATCAGATCTCATCAAGCGTGCCAGCTGTTGGAACTGAAGCAACCAATGCTGAAGATGTTGCACAAACAGATCCCATAGTACATCAATCTACATCTGGTGCAGAAATGCGAGCACATCTCAACTGGAATCTGGTTCAAATCTAGGACAAGGATCTTATCAATTGGTGTTAGACAGCTCAGATGTGATCATCCAGCCAAACAACGAATCAGAACAGGAAGCAAATCCAATCGGATCTGATCTTTGGTGGAATAGAAATCATCCACCCGAGCAGGTCATAGGTAACATTAATTCTCATGTTCGCACACGAAGCCAGCTTATGCATGATCATTTTGATTCAGCATTCATATCGCATATAGAACCTAAGCAGATAGAAGAAGCCTTAGCAGACCCAAGCTGGGTAGATGCAATGCATGAAGAACTAAATCAGTTTAAGCGAAATAATGTTTGGTAACTTGTACCTATACCTTCTAATCATTCAGTGATAGGAACTAGATGGTCCTTAGTAACAAACTGAATGAAGATGGAGTAGTAACAAGAAACAAAGCTAGACTAGTTGCTCAGGGTTTTAGGAAAATGGAAGGAATAGATTTCAATGAAACTTTTGCTCCTGTAGCCCGATTAGAAGCCATACGCATGTTTCTTGCTTATGCTGCATTTAAAGATTTTAAAGTTTTTCAAATGGATGTTAAGAGTGCATTTCATAATGGCATCTTAACAGAGGAAGTGTATGTGTCACAACCTCCTGGCTTCGTAAATCATACATATCCAGATTATGTTTATAAATTGGATAAAGCTCTATACGGGTTGAAGCACGCACCCAGAGCTTGATATGATACACTTTCTAAATTCCTTATCGAGCATGATTTCACTATAGGCACAATTTATAAGACGCTATTTAAATTTGTGAAATCCGATCATGTATTTTTAGTGCAAATTTATGTTGATGACATTATATTTTGGTCAAGTAACCCCAAACTATGCCAGAAAGTTTCTAAGTTGATGCAGGACAAGTTTGAGATGAGCATGATGGGAGAGCTGACGTTCTTTCTGGGCTTACAAGTTAGACAGATTGACAATGGAATCTTCATTAATCAATCAAAGTATACGAAAGAACTGCTGAAGAAATTCGGGATGGATAACTGTTCAGTAGCAGCAACCCCAATGAGCTCCTCAATCAAGCTAGATAAAGACGAAGCTGGATCTACCATTGAGGTATCTCTATATCGTGGTATTATAGGCTCCCTGCTTTATTTAACTGCTAGCAGACCAGACATCATGTTTGCTGTCTGTATGTGTGCTAGATTCCAAGCGGAGCCAAAGCAATCTCATTATATTGCTGTAAAGCATATACTGAAATATCTTAAGGGAACTTCCAATGTGGGTCTTTGGTATCCCAAAGACTCTAGCTTTCAACTAATTGGTTACAGTGATGCAGACTATGCAGGATGTAGAGTTGAACATAGAAGCACGAGTGGTACTTGTCAATTCTTGGGAGATCGCCTGATTTCCTGGTTTTGTAAGAAGCAGACATCTATTGCAACGTCCACAGCTGAAGCAGAGTACTTAGAGGCTGGAAGCTACTATGCTCAGATCTTATGGATACAACACCAGCAAAAGACTAAGACATTGATGCCTCTGAAGCTCCTATTTTCTGTGACAACACCAGTGCCATCGCGATTACTCAAAATCCAGTACTGCACTCCAGAACAAAGCACATCGACATCAGGCATCATTTCATAAGAGATCATGTACTCAAGAAGGACGTAAGGTTGGAGTATGTGTCGACAGACCAGCAAGTAGCTGACATCTAAAGACTAAGACATTGATGCCTCTGAAGCTCCTATTTTCTGTGACAACACCAGTGCCATCGCGATTACTCAAAATCCAGTACTGCACTCCAGAACAAAGCACATCGACATCAGGCATCATTTCATAAGAGATCATGTACTCAAGAAGGACGTAAGGTTGGAGTATGTGTCGACAGACCAGCAAGTAGCTGACATCTTCACAAAGCCTCTAACAGACGCTAAGTTTTCTTATTTTAGAAACCTATTGGGTCTCTTAGAACTGCCTTGATTTGTCTCTGCGCTAACAATTGCAGGTTGGACAGCTCTGTGTTTATCAGATCTGAGTCTACCCGTTCAGGTGGAATACCATGGATTTTCAGATCTGTTAAAATTTCAGACTTGGTAAGTCTCAGCTTTAGGGGGAACGAGAGATCTGAATTAATAAGTGCCGAGTCGCCTGAATATGTGAGATTTGGATACACTCAATTCTCATATATACATAGTCGATGCTTATAAGTAATCAGATTTGGTAACACCTCTGCTGGTACATCAAAACAGATCCTAAGGTTGTGACGTGTTAAACATTTGGAGCCAGTTATCTATTTTACCTTTTCACCCTCGCGGTCAATATTCAAAATCATTTTAAAATATTTTCAACATCATTTTAAAATATTTTCAAAATCTTATTTGCGCCAACGGATGATTGACACGTGTTTTAAACGTCACATCCACATTCTCTCACTGTTTCACATTCCTGTTTTACATTACATCGTCTCTATTCTCAGTTATTTCACTTTGCGCAAATTAGTTTCAAGCTCTCGTGCATTTTTGCTCTATTTTGTTCTCTGTTTACAGATTATTTTTCCTCTCAGGCGTTCTCTTATTCGTTATACTATCACAAATGGCTTCCGTATACATTACTAACCCTCTGCAAATCAACTTCGACTCTGTTTTGGGGATTCAGGACAACGATTGTAGCGCCCCAAAATCCGTGGGACCACAATTTCTAGTCCTTTTTAATTTAAGGACCCTTTCGAAATCTCAGACTTCAACTTGTTTGTTTATTTGAAAGTTGATTTCTTATTTTCAGAGTTTAGACACGGTGCAGAGGTCTGAACAGATGTCACTCCGAGCACAAATCGAGCTATTTCAGATTTCACAAATAAAACAATTTCGGGATGGGAAATGGTTCATTTTGTTTTTTTTTAGATTTGAGTAACGCTTTCACAAATTAAAATAGTGATAGGGGACTTTTAATAAAATCTTGAGAATTAAGCATGGTACACCATGACTACTCAAGTTTCTTATTTTCAGAGTTTAGATACGGTGCAGAGGTCTGAACAGATGTCACTCCGAGCACAAATCGAGCTATTTCAGATTTCACAAATAAAACAATTTCGGGATGGGAAATGGTTCATTTTGTTTTTTTTTAGATTTGAGTAACGCTTTCACAAATTAAAATAGTGATAGGGGACTTTTAATAAAATCTTGAGAATTAAGCATGGTACACCATGACTACTCAA
>KV014906.1:112006-128685 GCA_001598015.1 Dorcoceras hygrometricum | reverse complement strand
TGGAAGGCTGTAATGGAGGAGCGACAGCTGAAGAGACAGGTCTTCTAGTTGAAGGACCAGAGACCCTGCAAGAAGCTGAGCAATAATCAGCAGCGACCACAAGAGCATAAGCCTCTATCTGTTCAACCCATCAGTGCAGTCCCTGCTATCAACAGCAGGCCAGTGTGTCCCAAGTGTCAGAGGAATCACCCCGGTCCTTGTAGAGTTGGACAGAATGTTTGTTACAAATGTGGGTTGCCAGGGCATGTTATAAAGAATTTCCAGAATACAAAGAAGATGGTGACCAGTAGAGCTTACGTCATGACAGCTGAGAAAGCCAACCCAGATTCTACGGTGGTTATGGGTAAGATTTCGATCGCTGGTTTGCCCTCTTTAGCTCTGATAGATTCAGGTGCAACTCATCCATTCATAGCAGCAGAGTTTGCTAAGAAGTTACCTATCAGACCTGACCAAGTAACTATGGGATTTTGTGTAACGGTATCCTCTGGAGAAGAGCTAGTATCCCATGACCTGTTTCGTGATTTAGAACTTAGGCTTCAAGGGCATTTGATTACTGCCAATTTGATTGTTTTACCAATGCCTGAATTCGATATGATTTTAGGAATGGATTGGCTAACCCGGTATGGAGTAGTGATAGACTTCAAGCTTAGAACAGTGGTGGTAAAACCCCCAGGAGGAGACTGGTTTATGTTTGCGGCCAATCAGATTTGTAAGATTCCTCGCATTATTTCAGCTCTTAAAGCTCAAGGTTGTTTGAGGAAAGGTGGGGTAGGATATTGGCAAGCCTGTCGACTTTAGCATCGAGTAGTAAGCCCCAAATTTCAGATGTAGAGGTAGTAAACGAATTTCCCGAGGTATTCCCAGAGGATATACATGGACTACCACCAGATAGAGAGCTGTAATTTACAATCGATTTAATACCCGGAGCAACACCAGTTTCTAGACCACCCTACCGCCTTGCTCCATCAGAAATGAAAGAGTTAAAGGAACAAATACAAGATCTGTTGGATAAAGGATTTATCAGATCGAGTACATCACCGTGGGGAGCCCCTGTTTTGTTCGTTAAGAAAAAGATGGGAGTCTGAGGTTGTGTATAGACTATCGAGAGCTGAATAAATTGACTATTAATAATCAATATCGCCTTCCTAGGATTGATGATCTGTTTGACCAGTTGAAGGGATCAGTAGTCTTCTCCAAGACCGACTTGAGATCTAGTTACAACTAACTGAAGATTAAACCAGCAGATATCTATAAGACTTTCTTTCGAACACGCTATGAACACTATGAGTTTTTAGTAATGCCCTTTGGACTTACTAATGCCCCCTCAACTTTTATGGATTTGATGAATATAGTTTTCAACCCTTTTTGGATCAGTTTGTAGTCGTGTTCATCGACGATATCTTAGTGTATTCCAAGACTAGATTCGAGCATGTAAACCATCTGAGGACAGTGCTTCAAGTTCTGAAGGATAAGCGGTTGTTTGCCAAGTTCAGTAAATGTGATTTTTTGTTAGATAAAGTGGCTTTCCTAGGACATATTGTATCAAAGGATGGATTGGAGGTAGACCCAGCAAAGGTGGAAGCTATGCGAGAATGGCCAGTTCCCAAGTCGGTTTCAGAAGTTAGGAGCTTTCTGGGTTTAGCAGGATACTAGAGGCGTTTTATTAAAGAATTTTCGAAGATAGCTGTTCCTTTGACAACGCTGACTAGGAAGCAAATTAAGTTTGAATGTGTGAGGATTCAGAATTCTAATTAGGTTTAGGTGCTGTACTGATGCAGGACCATAGGGTGATTTCCTATGCCTCCAGACAGTTGAAGAACCACGAGAAGAATTATCCCACCCGTGATTTATAACTGGCAGCAGTAGTGTTTGCCTTGAAGATCTGGAGACATTACCTTTACGGGGAAAAGTGTGAGATATTCACGGACCATAAGAGCCTCAAATACTTTTTCACCCAAAAGGAACTAAATATGAGGCAGAGGAGATGGCTAGAATTAGTAAAGGATTATGATTGCACCATCAGCTATCACCCAGTAAAGGCCAACGTAGTAGCAGATGCTTTAAGTAGAAAATCTGTTGGATTAGCCCAGCTATCTGTCCAGAGACCATTGGCTCAGGAGATTGAGAAGTTTGAGTTGGAATTAGTGCCCAAAGACAGCGCTATGATGCTGGCAGATCTCACCATTCACTCGAAAATGATAGACCAAATTCGAGAGGGACAACTGAAGGATGAGAAACTTCAAAAGTGGGTGAAACAAGATAGAGAGAGAGGCAGCAACCTCTATTTTTCAGAAGAAGGAGTAGTCAGATTTCATGGCCGGATGTGTGTGCCCCAAGTAGACACCCTGAGATCAGATTTGATGGCAGAAGCATACAGCCCCATACTCCGTACATCCCGAAAGTACTAAGTGTATAAAGACCTCCAGAAGTTATATTGGTGGCCGGGAATGAAGAGAGATATTGCCAAATTTGTCTCTGAATGCTTAACATGCCAACTGGTGAAAGCTGAACACTAGAGACCAGCAGGAATGCCGAAGCCGTTACCTATTCCAGAGTGGAAATGGGAGTGTATAGCTATGGATTTTTGTGATTGGATTACCCAGAACTACCCAAGGGTACAATTCTGTTTGGGTTATAAAAGACAGACTTACTAAGTCTGCTCACTTATTTCCAGTAAAGACAACATTTGATGTGAGTAGATACGCAGAGTTATATGTGAAGGAGATAGTGAGGCTTCACGGTGTTCCCATTTCGATAGTATCAGATAGAGATCCCAAGTTTACGTCGGCTTTCTGGAAGAGTTTGTATAGAGCTTTAGGTACTAAGTTGACCTTTAGCACATCTTTTCACCCCCAGACCGATGGAAAATCGGAGAGGGTGATCCAGATCCTAGAATATTTACTTAGAGCATGTATCATAGACTTCTCAGAAAGTTGGGATCTGAAGCTACCGTTGGTAGAATTCGCATATAACAACAGTTTCCAAGCATCGATACAGATGGCTCCATATGAAGCTCTTTATGGTCGCAGATGTAGAACACCTTTTCATTGGGATGAGGTAGGAGAGCGAGATAGTTTAGGACCACACTTGGTAGAGCAAATAGTGGAATCTGTTAGAAATATTAAGGAACGATTGAAAGCTGCTCAAAGCAGACAGAAAAGCTATGCAGATAATAAACGACGGGAGCTGAGTTTTGATGTTGGTGATCACGTCTTTTTGAAAGTAGCTCCAATGAAAGGAGTGATGCGTTTTGGTAAGAAGGGAAAGCTGAGTCCCGGATATATTGGCCCTTATGAGATTCTGGACAGGGTAGGAACGTTGGCTTATCGATTAGCACTGCCTCCACATCTGTCTTCAGTGCATAGTGTATTTCATGTTTCAGCTTTGAGGAAGTACGTTCCCCACCCGTATCACATATTGAGTGCTGAGCCAATCCACTTAGCACCAGATTTAAGTTATGAAGAAAGGCCCGAGAAAATTCTTCTTAGGGAAATTAGGAAACTAAGGAACCGTAGTATTCCAATGGTTAAAGTGCAATGGGCTAACCAAACCGATGAGAAGCTACGTGGGAAACAGAAGCTATATATGCATAGTCGTTACCCAGATTTTTTCGGTAAGTAAATTTGGAGGACGAAATTTTTATAAAATGGATAGAGTTGTAGCGCCCCAAAATCCGAAGGACCACAATTTCTAGTCCTGTTTAATTTAAGGACCCTTTCGAAATCTCAGACTTCAACTTGTTTGTTTATTTGAAAGTTGATTTCTTATTTTCAGAGTTTAGACACGGTGCAGAGGTCTGAACAGATGTCACTCCGAGCACAAATCGAGTTATTTCAAATTTCACAAATAAAACAATTTCGGGATGGGAAATGGTTCATTTAGTTTTTTTTAAATTTGAGTAACGCTTTCACAAATTAAAATAGTGACAGGGGACTTTTAATAAAATCTTGAGAATTAAGCATGGTACACCATGACTACTCAAGTGTTTTTCCCCTCACCCCACCAACTCCCATGCCTATTGTCCTTATGAACTATAAGTTCCATTATTTGCAAGAAACTTTCATTTTCATCTAAAAAATTAGTGGAGCTCGTCGTTGTGCTTGAGGAGACTTGCTGTGGTGACCTGCTGTGCTCTGTGTTTCCCAGTGATAAGGCAAGTAAATCTGATTCTTGCTACGCCATGAATGTCAGGCCTCGTGCTCATATCAAAGATAAAACATACAAACACATGCGGAAGCTACTAAAAAGCGGGTAAAATTTTCGCTTTTGGCCTGACGGTTAAAAACAATATATTTTAAAATAATACGATACTCAAAATAAATATCCCAGTTTTCGAAATCAACGAAACAACAAACGGCTACACACCATTTCAATACAGTACAGCATACATGTACAAGTATCAGACTCCAACCACTAGCTACAACAACGAAGCACAGGGCATCCCCTGGCTAACAATACTGTTACATAAATATATGATATACGCTACTGGGATACTCTAACCACCTCCTGGAGCACCGCCAGCTGGGTTAAAACCACGACCTCCTGTAAAACCTAGATTCCCTGAAAACAACACAAACAAGGAAACAAACCAAGCCCCAGAGGGACATGGGGTCAAACCCCAGTACGGAGAGCAACTGAAATAGCTAAAGGAAATGCATAAGATAAAATTCATATGCTATGCATGAGATACCGGATAACAGCTGAAGGCTACAACCAACAAGGGAGCCGGAGGACTCAAACATAGCTCCACAAGATCAGCAACGAATCAGTGGCCACGGGGTGTGTTCAAAGTGTGGTAATGAGCCACTCGCCTTGACACTACACCCGAATACCAGATGCATCAAACAACTCAATCTGTCGTTGCCTCGCCCATGAACTGTGGTAGTTAACCACTCGACACATGGTGGCTAACAAAACCCAGCAGGGAGATGAGAGTGCGGTATTGCCACTCGCCCTCGTATCCTGGTAAGAAACAACAGCAATACAACAAGATACAAAGCAATGGCTACAACAGAAATATGAATGAAATATGGGAAATGCGTGTATGCATAAACATAGCAGCTAACATCAGCAACAATCACATATGCACACAGCAACATCCACGGCAATGCAACAGCAGCCATCTAACATTAAATCTCATGCCAATTCCCAGCTACATCAAGCTCAGATCCGTACCTTAAATTCCTGAGATACAACTAGAAAGAAGATTGCTTCAACGAATAGTCCGAGCGACACACAGATCTGTCACCTTCTAGCCAATACAAACAACTGCTCAAGGCCTACATCTCAGAGATGCCACGGCTGGGAGTTATCAACTCCACCAGCGCTAATTCTACCTTTATACACTACGAAAAGCTCTAACAAAGCTTAAAAAGGTAGAACCTTTACTTACCCCAACAAGCTAGGATAGGATGCTAACAAACTAAACAAAAGAGATGTCTCTGCGATCCTCTTCCAGCTCCTCCGCTGCCTAAGAGAAGGGTAAGAAACGAAGCGCCTTAACGAGAGGAGTCCAATGCTACCTCAAACGTAACAAACGCTGGCCGGAAACGACGGGAATTCGCCGGAGAACTCACGGTGAACAGTGTTCTAGGGTTCGAGAAACAAAGGTCGATAATCGGAAGAATATTTCGCTAAGTATGGGATCTGGTAATCGATCGAAGACCAAGTCTTCAATTATATAAACTTCTCGACTGCTGATAACAAATCCCACCGACAAAACCAGCCGACACTCATTGAAAACACAACCAGCAGATGCAAAGCAAACCAACTGCTGAATTCTCAAATAACACTAAGCAAAAAGATGTCGCAGCGACTTAACTAAACGACGTCGCACAGCTTACGTCATCTATCTGTCAACAGCTGGTTAACCAAAACCAGCGACTAAATTTGTCAACAACGCAACAGATCCCTGCGACTGGTACCAGACGCAACACTCGAAACGCATCGTTTCAACTAATCTAAACGGTGTCGCTTAACCACGTCAGCAAATCTGTTGAATTAACACATGCAATGAATGATCGCTACTAGGGGAAAAACACGACCAGCTGCTGATTTCTTAGTCACTAATCGAAACGACGTCGCTCTACTAATCCAAACGACGTGTATTGCACTTCGCTACACTGGTGAAGGGCAGTGTTTGAACTTGGCTCCAAGTAATCGGTGATGCTGGTCGAATCGGGATGTTGTTCTGGTTTGATAAGCAGAACTGGTATCTCTGATTGTCGTTCGTAATACTGCAGCACTAGTTCCATAGCCAGATTTCTGTTTCGTATATTAGCAACCAGATTTCACAGTAACACATGTTTTTATACCATTATCCAGTTTTGCTTCATATCCAAGTTTGTTCAGATTTCATGTTATCGACCATTTTACCATTGAGTTGACATCTGAATTGACCAATCCAGTTGTATTGACATCTGAACGACCTTGTGTACAGTGTTGTCTTCGTTGACATCTGAGTTGACCAACCCAATTCGTTTACATCTGAGTTGACCGATGCCAAAATCTGTTGTTACTTCTATACACTATATTTCATAGACAGATATCTGTTTCTAAACGCTATCCTCTGGAGACATCTAAATCCCTCGCTAGCAACAACATTTACACTCTAACATCTGAACTTCCTGTTAGCGATAGTGTTCCCAGAGTCACAGCTGTCTCTAACATCTGAATTGTATCCTGTACCCAGACACTGTTTCATTCATGCATCTGTTCTCCCTAGTCCTAACTGGCTGTTCAGTGAAAATGCTATTTTGTGAGAAAATGAGTTTTAAAATGAAGTGAACCCCGATGTTGAATCTAATTTCATCCAGATGTTGTTGAAAGGAAGAAAATGTTCAGATTTTAAGATTTATGGCAAAGATAACAGACGGTCCACATAGGAAGAGTGAGCAGCAGTCGAGCGTGACAGTTGCCCCTTCATACAGGGCGAATTTTGCCATATAGTAACTGAATTCAGAAGTAACTTGATCAAGTGCAATGGGACCTAAGGAGAGCTTCTGAGCCATAATTCTAAATAAAATAATGTTGAGATGTGAGTTCTCCCAGAGCTGATGTTTACGATTGAATTATGTTTAAATGACTTCCTTTAAACTATGATATCTTATGTATTGTGCCTGCCTGCATATTGTGCTCTTGTATTCTCAGTTTTGCTGTTGAGCCCCTAGGCTCACTAGCTTTCTTGGTGCAGGTGAGTCATAACTGGGGCAGGAGGGAGGCGGGAGCTGATCCATTTGTGGTGTTGTTGGGGATCCGGATCCGCCCCCGGTCAGGCAGCGGAAGAACAAAATTTAGAGAACCGGGAGACGATCAATACGAAGAACAATTCTACATGTATCAACATACATAGGGTGTTTCAGGCGTGTTACCTCGCTGGCACTTGTGCCTGGCTCCAACCGGTGTTTCAAGAACCCGGCGCTTCTCGGTTGATTGCAGTAGTTACGTCAATCCGGTCCACGACCAGATTCGAGACTCCTTCGTCAGACTGCACTAGAAGTCCTGACGAGATCAGCACGATCGGATTCTCCACATCGAACTGGCCGGAACAAATTTCCGGCGACGATCGGCGGCGGGCGGCGGCGGCGGCGCTTGGAGAGGAGAAGTGGGCGGCGGTGCTTAGGGTTTTGTGTCTAGGGTTGTATTATGATTAATGAATAAGTCTCTTAATTAAGTCTAATCATATATAGACTTAATGTTGGACTTGGGCCGGTCCAACGGGCCCGAGTCCAAATGACGATATAAATCGCTGCGACTTCATCGTAACTCCGATCGCCGATCAGATCGGACCGATCGACTCAGTTTCCAAAACTGAATGTTATGATGTGAAAAACAATTTTTCAGATCATCAAACCCCAAATAGCAAAATGACCGTTTTGCCCCTCAACAGAGTCAAACCCCGGTTTGACCCCTGTTGACTTTCAGGAAGTCATACTTCCCGAAATCCTCTTCTCGTGCTCAACACATTGAGCTGAGTATCCGTGTGGGAATTTCGAATCCAGTACTTGTGTGACCCTCAATGGTTCAGGCTGTTACAAAGAAGAAGCGAACAACGAAGAAGAAAGCAGCTCTCTCGAAAGAGAATTTGGAGCTCGTGTCATTAGCAACAGAGGCCATACCACTCCAAATGGTTGAACCAATTTCAGTTGTGAACCTTCCTACTCAAATGGGTTCTGATGATGACAATGTTTAGAGGGAACCAACGGTGGAAGAAATCATTGAAAAAGAGCAAGGGGCATCTACTGCTGATGATGTTGATCAGATTATTGCTTGGATTATTACAGAGACTGCTGAGATGGAAACAGAGGATATGTATGTGGAAACTGATGCTGGGATATCAGAAGTGACTTCAGAGGCTTCTGGAACAGATGTCGTGATGGGGGAAAGCAGATTTTGTGGAAACAGCGGTTGCTGAGGGAATAGCCAAGGGAACAGATTTGGCACAACAAGTGGAACCAAGGTCTGCTGATATAACAGTTGAGGTCGCTGAGCGCTCGACTGCTGTAACTGATGAGGATGACTTGGAACCCTTTAGCAAGGTTCTGGAGACATTTGTGTCACCAATTTCTGACGATGAATCTCTGTCCATTGAAGAGCATCTGGCCAAATTCCTGAAGGTATGATGCTACCTTCACTCACTTCAGCAGAGCCCACTAAAATCAAGTTCTGTGGTGAAATTGAAATTCAAGGTGTTGAAGATGGTGATTGGTACAGGGAAAATCTTCCCAAAATTGCTGCAACTGATAAGGGGAAGAAATCTCTCGAGGAGCCAGATACTGTGCAGGGGCACCCGGCCCGTGAACATTTTCAATTGATTTGTGGAGACATTGATTTTCTCATTTTGATGCGAGAAAAAGTCATCACGGAGATGACTTCATTCTTTCATTCTTTTAGTCTGAGGAATTTGAAGACTATGCGATCAGTTGAGGACATTCTTTCCAAAGAAGAGAAGATGTTAGCTTGGGCAGAAATGGATTCTTTGGAGACAGCCATTACGGAGATTGCTCATCATTGCTAAGTACAGAGAGGTGTTATTGTGCAAATTTTTGGAAGCACGGCGCACTAATATTGTATCCGTTCTACCTACTACTGCTATTGATCAGCGAACTCTGGACCTTCGTTTGGCAGCTCACCAACAGGAAGTTAGAAACCTGTTAAGGCAAATGAGAGCTCATGGGCTGAAGTGGACAAGGCCAGTCAGTTCAATATTGTTTGAAGAACCAAATCTTGAACGAGGTTTCTTTATTCCACGAACCCACAAGACAATTTTCTCTACTTGCTGGATCAGAAACCTACGGTACCAATAGGAAGTTAGGAAACCTGTTAAGGCAAATGAGAGCTCATGGGCTGAAGTGGACAAGGCCACTCAGTTCAATATTGTTTGAAGAACCAAATCTTGAACGAGGTTTCTTTATTCCACGAACCCACAAGACAATTTTCTCTACTTGCTGGATCAGAAACCTACGGAAAATTGAAGGGTCATGGGTAGTTGAGGAAGGCTATGATCGTGTGGTTTGTAAGTGCACCAAGCGTGTTTCTTCCGATTGGCCGTCACTGGCTGCTCGTATTTCTGTTAGACATCTCTCCCCTATTTGTTTATTCTTTAGGCCAGTACATGGTATGGACTCCCAGCGGCCTCCTATTAAGACTTTGGGTTGGTTCAAGGTTTGCACAGATATCATTCGTTATTCTATGTTTGGTTGTCTGCGACCAGTTGGCAGTTTTAATCTATGTACAGCTTTGGTGCCCGTGGGATCAGTTTTTGGAGATAGCAGTATTCCACCAAGAATTTTAGATAATGTTTCTTATCGTATATAGATCTTAGATTCAGTTCTTCTAGATTTCAGTGCACAGATATCACCAGTTGTAGATATTACATCAGTTCCTACAGATTTTTCTAGTCTATCTCCGATAAATTCAGATATCTCCTTGCCCTCTCCTCTTGAGAGTGCATCTACTGATTCTTCCATGCATTTTGATACAGCAAACATTCCTTTGGGCACAGACACTGCTATTGAACAGACTCCTGTACCTTCTACTGATGCTCCTACTACGTATATCAATGACCAGTTTGCATAGCTTCGGACTTCTATTTTTGGGATTTCTATCAAGCAGCTGCAAACACAAAGCAGAATTGGCGATCTCCAGAATGCTATCTTTTCAAAGATCGATACTCGCGAGAAAACTGCTACCGAGGCTCGTATTGAACAAGACCAATCATTTCGAGGCCTTATTAAAAATCTTCGGCAGGGAGTTCGTGCTCAAAATGATTTCTTAACGACTGATTTGGCAGATCTTCGTAAGGAAGTCAAGGATCTCAAAGATGAATTATCTAAGGATTTCGATGACAAATTGACTGTTATTCGCAATGATCTACTGGAGTTCCGTGTGGAAACACAGGGACAATTAGCTTCCCTTGGTACTAATCTTGCTGAGCTCATAGCCTTTGTCACTAAGGTCCGTGATGACAAAAAGGGGGAAGTGAGTAGCAGCCATGGCCGAGGTCAGCCTCCTCCTGGAGATGGTAGTGGTAGTAGGAATGAGTCGTTGAAAAGGAGATACGACGGAAGTGGTGGCCCTCGTAAGAGATCTGCTGAATATTTGTTTGGAGGAAAATAGAATTTTTGGTTTCTCAGTCTTTGTACAAATCCTTTGTACCGTATTTCCTATTACATATATACATAAGCAGACTTGGAGTAATTTTTTTGTTGTCTCTTTTAAGTCAAAGGCTGCTAAGTTTTGTCATCACCAAAAAGGGGGAAATTGTTAAGATAAAAGTTATAAGTTTTGGTGATAACAAAATAAGGCTTTGAACTGATCTTTAGTTTTCGCAGAGGATTTCAGATTTCGTGACGTCATACAAGTGTATTTAAGATTTCAGTTCCGAGAGTTCTGAGTTAAGCGTTGACATCTGGTTGACTTGTCGGGAAGTATTCAGAACTGAGCAGAGTTAAGTATTCAGAGATTCAGATTTCTTTTATCGGGTTGATGCTTTCGAATCAGATTTGGGTATTTGGATCCGTTGAGTATTCGGGTCAGTTAATTCAGATATCGCGATAGTTGTTCAGACTTGAGTTCTTTCAGAATTGATTCAGGAGCTACAGTAAGAGATCTGTTGTTAGAGCAGAGTTTATTCAGACTTGTTTCAGACTTGAATACAGTAAGAGATCTGTTGTTAGAGCAAATTTTATTCAGAATTGACTCAGAGGCATCAGTAACAGATTCCGTTATTGACTCAAGTGGTATTATTCAGATTTGAGAGTATAAACAGATTCCATTCTAGTTACTTCAGATCTTAGTATTTCAGAAGTGGTTACAGAATGCTCAGTGAGTATAACAGATTCTAGGACAATTACGATTTGAGTACAGTACTTTTGCAGAGGGTCAGTTAATTCAGATATCGCGACAGTTGTTCAGACTTGAGTTCTTTCAGAATTGATTCAGGAGCTACAGTAAGAGATCTGTTTTTAGAGCAGAGTTTATTCAGACTTGTTTCAGACTTGAATACAGTAAGAGATCTGTTGTTAGAGCAAAGTTTATTCAGACTTGACTCAGAGGCATCAGTAACAGATTCCGTTATTGACTCAAGTGGTATTATTCAGATTTGAGAGTATAAACAGATTCCATTCTAGTTACTTCAGATCTTAGTATTTCAGAAGTGGTTACAGAATGCTCAGTGAGTATAACAGATTCTAGGACAATTACGATTTGAGTACAGTACTTTTGCAGATTCGCTAAGCATTCAGATTTGACAAAATTGAAAGCATACTCAAGTGTGAGCTTCGATTCTCTTCAGAAGTTATCAAAGAATCATTTAGATAAAATCAACGGTCAAAGTTTATATCGTATAAAAAGCTGGAATTAAGGAGACAAGATCAGAGCTATTTTGGGTAAAATCGCATAGTGCACAGAATGCTTGATACGATGATTACCCGCTTTGGAATATAAGTCAATTTAGCCCTGACAAGCGCAGTTTACCTTTTGTATGGCATTAATGGAGCATTAAATGCTATGATACGATGAAGATATGCGAAAGAGCTTATATCTACTGGCTACATTTAATGACCGTTGAAGACAAATAGTATAAAAGGCTGAAGAATTCAAATGAAGAAGCTCTCTTCGCTCTTCGCGTATTCTGCTCCTCTACGCTATCAGTGTTTTCAAAAAGCTCTAAAATACTCACTGGAACAATTCATTGCTAAAATATTCTAAGTCCATTATTACAACTCGAAGAACATTCAAGGTTAGCCTTCATAGTTTTTAAACTTCGAGTTATCTTATGGTTTACATTTGTAAACAGTTCTTGTTCATAAAAGAACCAGAGATCTACAGTACTCAATAGCATTGTATTTCATTATATCATTTATCTTTGAGTCTGTAAAAGACTTGCTGTGTGAAGCAGTCTTGAAAATTACATTGATTGTATTAAGCAGTCGTATCTTCTTGTAGTTGAAGTTGCTAGGAGTTCATCTTGAGCGAGGCTCAGTGACTGGGTGTAGACAAAAGCTGTGTGCATCAAATTTCTTCTAGTGGAACCTTCCTACAAAGGAAGAAGGGGAGACGTAGGATTTGATATCCGAACTTCCATAAACAAACTCTGAACCTTGCACTTTTACTTTACAGTATCACATTTATATTTACACTGTTCACTGGTTGATCGACTTCTTTCCGCACATTTATTGTTAGTCGAGAAATCAGATTTCGAACTGAGATACCTCAGTCTGGTAAATCAGATCTGAGTTAAGCAAGGCGCTTGTAAAATTACATTTAAAGGTTTCAAAAATTTAAAATACTAAGAGTTCATTCAACCCGCCCCTTCTGAACTATTAAGACTATTTTCGATCCATATTGATCCTATCACAGCTGAACAAAGCGACAGTAAAATAAGTATCCATTGCTGAGGATTAACGATCTGTTTGATCAGCTGCAGGGATCGGCAGTATACTCTAAGATTGATTTGCGATCTGGGTATCATCAGTTGCGGATTAGAGACGCTGATGTATCGAAGATGAAGTTTCGGACTAGATACAAGATTATGAATTCCTTGTGATGCCGTTTGGATTGACGAATGCCCCTGCTATCTTCATGGATTTGATGAATCGCGTCTTCATTGAGTATATTGATCGCTTCGTGATTGTATTTATCGACGACATTCTTGTGTACTCGAGGAGCTATAGGGAGCATAAGGAGCATCTTAGGCTAGTGTTGCAGACACTGAGAGACTCGTAGCTATATACGAAGTTCACCAAGTATGAATTTTGGTTGGACAAGGTGATATTTTTGGATCATGTCATTTTTGCACAAGGTATTTCGGTGGATCATAGTAAGGTTGAATCAGTTCTTAACTGGGAGAGACCGAGGAATGTGTCTGAGATTCGTATTTTATTGGGTTTGGCTGGTTATTATCGGTGTTTCATCGTGGGATTTTATGCAATAGCCAGGCCGATGACGCCGTTGACCCAGAAAGATAGGAGATTTATCTAGACAGACGAGTGCAAGACTAGTTTTATTTTGCTTAAGGAGAAATTGACTAATGATCGTGTGTTGGCTCTACCTTCAAGTTCTAGAGGTTTTGTGGTGTGTTTCGATGGTTCTCTGAGCGGTTTGGGTTGTGTGCTGATGCAGAAAAGGCGAGTGATAGCTTATGCGTCTAGACAGTTGAAACCTCATGAGACCAGATACCCTGTTCACGATTTGGAATTAGCAGCCATCGTTTTTGCTTTGAAGATTTGGCGTCACTACCTGTATGGTGAGTAGTTTGTGGTGTACACTGACCACAAGAGTTTGAAGTATATCTTCACTCAGTCAGACTTGAACATGAGGCAGTGTCGTTGGATGGAGCTGCTCAAGGATTTCGATTGTGAGATTCAGTATCAGCCTGGGCGAATGAACTTAGTGGCTGATGCCTTGGACCACAAGAGTTTGAAGTATATCTTCACTCAGTCAGACTTGAACATGAGGCAGTGTCGTTGGATGGAGCTGCTCAAGGATTTCGATTGTGAGATTCAGTATCAGCCTGGGCGAATGAACTTAGTGGCTGATGCCTTGAGTAGGAAAGCTCAGCCAGCGATGTTAACGTTGTTGAATATTTCGAAAGTCCATGAGCATTTGGGGACTTCTCGATGGAGTTTTCAACCGGATGATCAGTACTTTATAATCTCTTCTATTCAGGTTGAACCACAGCTTGTAGCAGATATTAGGGCAGCACAAAGGGCTGATCCATACATCCATGAGTTTAAACATTAAAGACCAGAATGGTCAGTTAGATGATTTTACTGTTGCCTCTGATGGATGTCTGAGATTTTGTGGTAGAATAGTGGTTCCGAATTTGATAGACCTGAAAAAGACTATCTTGAATGAATCCCATTGTAGTCTTTACAGTGTACATCCGGGCGAGAAGAAGATGTACCATGCCTTGAAGTCTCACTATTGGTGGGAAAGCATGAAGAATGATATTTCTTGATTTGTTGCACGATGCTTGAATTTCCAGCTGGTCAAAGCCCAGAGAATGAGACCTGGAGGATTGCTGCAAAGTCTAGAGATGCCTCAGTGGAATTGGGAACACATTTCTATGGATGTTGTGACCCATTTACCTCGATCTAACAGGGGTTGCAATGCGATTTGGATAGTAATTGACAGACTTTCTAATCAGGCCACTTCATTCCGTACGATATAAGATGTTCTATGAAGAAGATGGCGAGACTGTACATTGACCATGTGGTCAGATTGCATGGAGTGCCGGTTTTGATAGTGTCTGATAGAGATCCAAGGTTTATTTCCAGGTTTTGGAAGAGTTTGAAAGCAGCAATTGGTTCGAGATTGGCTATGAGTACATCTTATTATCCTCAGACAGATGGTCAATCCGAGAGAACCATACATACTTTAGAGGATATGCTGCGAGCTGTTGTTATGGATTTCAGTGGTGGCTGGCAAGTATCTTTGGTTGAGTTTTCGTATAATAATAGCTACCAAGTAACTATCGTGATGACACCATTTGAAGTTTTGTACGGTAGGAAGTGCAGGTCGCCGATTTTTTGGGAAGAAGTTGGAGAGAAACATCTGTCTACTCCTGAGTTTGTGCAGCATATGAAGGATCAGATTGAGCTGATTCGGAGTAGAATGAAGGATGCCTAAGATCATCAAGCTAGCTATGCTAACAGGAGGCGCAGGCCTTTAGAACAAGTTGGCGATCAAGTATTTTTGAAAGTTTCTCCTTTCAAGAGCATGATGAGATTTAGGATCAAGGGTAAATTAGCTCCTAGATTCATTGGAACGTTTGAGATTATCTAAAGGATTGGATCCATGGCGTATCTTTTGCAGCTTCTTGCTGAGTTAGCAGCGATGCATGACATGTTTCACGTGTCAATGTTGAGGAAATATGAGCCGGATACTTCCCATGTGCTGAGAACCGATGAAGTTGTCAGGCCCCGTGCTAATTACTAACAATTAACACATAATAAGCGCATAAACACGGAAGCTAAAAATCAGGGCTTAAAAATTTTTCAAAATACAATGGGCCTGAACTTCAAATCATTCGTTCAAAATAGCGATAATTAAAATATGAGTTGACTCAAACCCAAACACAACAGGTAATAAAATAATATCATCAAATACAGATCCCCAATACATAATACCACGGGGCATCCCCCGGCTCAAAACATATCATATACATATAGACTGGGACTCAGGGACGTGGGGATCGACCAGCTGAACTTTCACTCTGCCCAGCTTGGTTACCTGAAACTCCTGCAAATGGGAAACGCAGACCCAAACAAGACAAAAGCAGGAAACAAGTACGAGATCAAGCCTCAGTACGAAGAGCGATCAAGCAGTAAAACATGCAACATGCTATACATCAATGCTATGAATGCATGAGGGCTGCCAAGGAAATCAGTCAACTAGGCCAGTGTATCAACCGGCAAATCAAAACAAATCGCCTCTATACCACGGTGTATCAACCGGGAAATCATCGGTCCGTGATCACCGAGACCCGTCGGTCGTCACAGCCCAGTGGTAGCCTCTCAAATCTGGCAACACCACTCCGATGATAGCGTTGGGCTGGTGCACAACACATCTATTGGCCAGCTCCAACGTGGCTAGGGTCACAAAATCAAATCTGTCAAGGCCCAATATGTATGCATATATGCCAATCAATATCATTTCTCAATGCATACAATTTATAACACATGAAACAAGAACATAATTCAATCAATTCAAGTCAATTCAATATTCCAGATTTCACGTAAATCACATAACAGGCATCTCACGAATTCATAACCTGAAATATAACACGTTCATGCGCTAACTGCTAAGGGCTGCTCAAATTCGTACCTTTCTATTTCTGATTCTTTTACCTACAATTTCCTCAAAGAAACGCAGCAACCCAAGGCCTCAACAAATCTGATTTCCAGCAATATACCAGACAATAAACACAGCAATATATCTCGGCCAACAACTACAACCAAAGCAGAAACAATTCAGCAACATACTGATTAACAAGCCCAACCAAACTCACGGCATTGACACAATAAAACTCACGACCAACTCCTTAAAACCCATGGCTGGAAATTCAGAAAATCAAACCAAGGTTCCATGCCAACAATACAACTTAACAAGGGCTAAAATACAGGCTAGGAACCATATCTCATCCCAATTTCAAAAACATACCTGACCCCTCCAAC
>KV014906.1:98142-111756 GCA_001598015.1 Dorcoceras hygrometricum | reverse complement strand
GAAATCAGATGCTTCGTGATTCTGTTCCAGCTCGATTCAGCCTTCAAGATTGGTATGGAAAGAAAGATCTTTTCGAGGGCTTTCCAACGCTACCAAGAACACGAAAATCGGAGGTCGGAGTCAACGGGAATCGGCCGGAGAAGCTTAGGGTGAATAGTGATAGCGGGTTGGAGAAGATGAACGAGAAGTTGGGAGAAAACTTTGCTGAATTCGAAATTCTCACTCAAAAATTGAAAGGCCAACTAATGAAATATATATATATATATATACACGTCCCATCAGCTAAATATATATATATATTATACCTGCTTAAATAGCCACCGACAGACTTCTTCGAAAATTCGGATTCCAACTCAAAAATTCCGAAATTCCCAGAATTGCTCTAAATGCGATTTCCGATTCGAAAATGACAACGAAATCTTCAAATAGAACTCCCAACACCCAGAATTCTTTAAAATTCGATTAATCCAACAATTAATCCTTTTATTAAATTCCAGGTCTCACAAAGTTGAACTGGATCAAAATTTGAGCTATGTTGAGTATCCAGTGCAGATTCTGGATGGGAAGGAGAAACAATTGAAAAACAAGACCATTCCGCTGGTAATGGTTCAGTGGAGCAAGCATGGTAGAGAAGATGCTACCTGGGAAGTGGAAGATAAGATGAGACTGGAGTGGCCTCATCTATTTGAGTATGCTTGCAATATTGATCCAGGTAATATTTTGCTTGGTGGTTTGTGTTTTTGAGTGCTTTTGTACTCTTGGTTAGTGACTCCTGGTAAAGGATTGAAGAGTGTTGCATGGTTGTATGTTTCAGCTTTAGATCTTTCCTGGTATTCTTTCAGTTCTGGTCTGTGGTTGTGGTTCGATTTCGAGGAAGAAACCCTTTCTTAGTTGGGGAGAATTTGAGGACTGGAAGTTATATGATAATTAACAAGTTAATTAGATCAGATTAGTGTTTAACCCAATAGAGACATTTCATCTTGGCACGCTGCTGGTGTAGAGACAAGCTTAGATGTGTGTTGGTCCAAGTTCTATTATCAAAACTGATTTTATAAGTTGATTGGGTTTCAGTTTAGATTATATTTGGTTTAAGCACTGATAATCGGAGCTGGTTGAGATAAAATGTTCTAAGTTCAGTGTAATCTGGTACCAGCTTAGTGGTATGCTGGAGGGGTTTGAGGTTTAACCAAGACCAGTTTAGGTGTGATCTGGTTGGATAGATTAGTCCCGAGCTAGACAGTAATCTGAGGAGTTGGATTGTATCTTTTGAACTGTTTAGCGATCAGCTTAGGAGAATTGGTATACGTTGTTTGTAACCTTCGGGTTTGATTTTGATCAGATCAGGCGTGAGCTGGTTTGAGGGGTTAGCTCTGAGCTCGACTGCTTTGTTGTGCTGGTCTTATTTTTATCGCGAGCTCATTTTGGGGGTTACCAGCTTAGAGGTGATCAGCTTTGGGATTTCCTGTTTTGTGCGAGCTAGATCTAGCTTAGAGATGTGCTGGATGCTCCGAGCTGGTATAAGGTCCGTGATCTGGTTTTGGCTTCAGCGTACCTGAGCTATAGTGGAGAAGTCTTAGTTGGTTTGAATTTTACTATAGCTATAACTGGGGACCGTGTATATAAGTGTTGACCAGCACTTAGTTATTTTACAACACACATATCATATCCTCTCCCGTGTACCCCGAAAGATATCTTATCCAAACCCTATTGGTTACTGTTCACCCGATACATTCTTCTTCCTATTTCCGGAGTTTGGCTGGTCAGATTTGAGTGAGAGTACCTCGGTTGGAAACCTCTCTTCGAGGCCTACGTTCTTGTACCAGTTTGGAGTTGGAAGGGAGCCAGACCGAGATAATCATTGAGGAGCTGTGTGAGCAAAGGTTCGTGATTTCCGGCAGAATTGGGCTCTAGTTCAGGTAACCGTGTTCTGCTAGAGTTAGTTTCTACTCCTAGCATTTATCTTTGAGCTGGATAGTGCTTTGTTAGTTAGACATAGATGTTTAAGCTACGAAGCTTTAGGCCGTGAGCCGTGTAAGCTGGGCAGAGCTGATTTTCTTAGATATCTCTTGCAGAGTAGAGTCTTTCTTGTGGTTTTTGCCTTGATTTCTCGGCAAGAGACATGAGCGGAGTTGGGAAGCATGTTATACCGTTAAGCTGTAAGCTGTGCTGAGGTATTGTGCCAAGATCTATGTAAGGTACGGATGTGAGCTTATTTACAGCGTTGAGATAGGCATGGATGCAATTGTATGCGTGCTGGTATGCTGAGTAGCGAGTATGTTTATTTTGTCCTTCTATTGCTTGCTTTTCCATGCTGTTTAACGCAAGCTTTTATCATTTCATACCTGCATTTCATGTTGAGCTCATACCCCTTTGTTATTCGTTGTGTTGTTGATCCGTTAATACCAGGAAGCTCTCGGTTGGGTTTCTTGAGGACGATCGGCTAACTACCGTTGTCCTCTTCTCCCTGCTGTTCTGGTTGTTTCCGCTATGAGATGAGTGGATAGCTACCACGTTCTCATGAGCTTGTGGGCACCAGCGAGTTGAGCTATTCTATTCTTGCTCCTTGTATTGCGTTTTGGGATGAGTGGATATCTACCACGCTCTCACATGTCCCGCGGCCACTGCGTTGTTGATCCCAGCTGGTTTGCTGTTTCGTTGAGCTCCGTGTATCATATCCGCTTGATCACCAGCTGTTGAGTTTTTCCTTAGTTCCTTCTGTCATCATGCATTGCATATTATTATGTCATTGCTGTCTACTTACTCTAGGTTTTGAACCCTGTCCCTCCGGGCCTGTTTGGTTGTTTGTGTGCCATTCAGGTTTCCCAGGTTCATCAGCTGGCCTAGGAGTTGCGTCAGTTAGCGGTGTCCCGAAGGGTTGATAGAGTGTACCAGCTATATATGTATATATATAGTGTCATCGAGTCTATGCCGAGTAATGCCCCGAGCTGCTGTAGTATTTCAGATTTCGAGATGGTGTTTATTGGGGATTCTCGTTGATGTTGTATGAATGTAGCAGCATGCTTTAACGCTGGTTGTGTTATAAAAACTCTTTGCTTTGAGTATTCGAGTATTTTAAGTATGATTCAATCAGACCAAAAGAAAAATTTTATCCACTTTTTATGCTTCCGCTATTTGAGGTTAATTGCATGTTTGATCTCTATTTAATTTCACCGGGCCTGACACCAGCTATAGCTTTTGGTAAAGCGGCAGGCGCTCGGTCCAACAATTGGTATCAGAGCCATGGTCACGGGTTCGATTTCCATTGTTTGCAAGGAGTGCAATTATTGGAAGGGGGATTGTTGAGGTGCAATAATTGCCCCTGCTAGGTAGAGCGATTGAACCGTGGCGCTTGTGTTGCTATACGATTTAAAGATTGGAGTTGCATCGTTATCACCAGCTATATCTTTTGATAAAGCGGCAGGAGCTCGGTCCAACAAACTGTCTGAGTTGTTCTCTGCTGAACTGAACCTTTTCCGGGTCTGATCTCATACTCAATATAAATCTGATCTGGAAAGCGTTCCTCTGATCTGTTCTATAAACTGATATTATAAATACTGACCTAAGAACTAACTCTTCATGCTCTGATATGAAATCTCATATGCTGTAAACTGAAAGCTGTTCTTGAGCTCTGAGCTGTTCTCTGCGCTGTTCTTCGCTCTAAGCTATTTTTGCGTTGTCTTCTCTCTGAGCTGTTCATTCCCATAGTCTACTATAAGCTGTTCTCTGTACGAGGATCTGATCTGAATCTTATCTAATATGATTCCTTTACTAACGCACTGTTCTGATTTCTAAGCTCCAATCTGATCTATTCCATGTCACTCTAATCTGTTCGCCTTTCTCTAAACTAAACTGCGATATTGTAAACCGATCTGCTTGTCCTGAGCTGAAGTACAACGCTCTAATATGATAGCGACGCTCTAAGCTATTTCTTCTTGTCCTGAGCTGAATAGCATCATCCTGAGCTGTTTGTCTTTCTTTGAGTTGATTTGCATCATTCTAAGCTGATCTTCTTGCTCTAAGTTTAATTTCCGACGGTGTAAACTGTTCTGCTTTCTCTGAGCTGAATACGATGCTGTAAACTATTCTGCTTTCTGAGCTAAAATACGACGCTCTGCTTGTCCTGAGATGAGTAGCGACGCTCTAAACTGATCTATATGCACTAATCTGTTCTGCGACATTCTGAGTTGTTCTATGTCGCTCTAATCTGGTCTGCTCATCATTCTGTTGTAATCTGTTCGGTTCGGGTTCTTGTATTTGTTATCACCAAAAATTAAATTTTACTCTTAACACTGTTAAGCTCTAAGCTGATCTATTCGTTAAGCTCTAAGCTGCTTCGTTCATTTATATTCTGCTCTTATCTATTTCGTTTCTCTTTGCTGACTGCTCTTGCTCTGCTGTTTCAGATTAGACGTTCTCAGCTGATCTGAACCGATTCTGTTCTGAGTTGTTCACTCTGAACTAATATATATACTACGCCGATTCTGTCTGAGATGCTTATCTGAGCTGATCTCACGATCTTATCTGTTCTAAGCTCTGAGCTGATCTGATTCTCTCTGCGCTTCTAATCTGATCTGAACTGATTCTGATTTGTTCTGCCCTGAACTGCTCTAAGCCGATCTCTGAATTGAATATTGTTCATCTGTTCTGATCTGAACCTAATATTCTCCAAGATGTTCAATTTGAACTTATTCATCTGATCTGATCCGTTGAACTATAAGATGAACTCTAATCTGCATTTGATCTCTTCTCTCCTGAGTTGAAACCTGCTATGAACTAGTTTCTTCTATGCTGATGTTCTCTTTAAGCTGGATCAGCTTGGATGTCGTCTGCTGGATCAGTTTGGGCGTCCCCTACTGTTCCAGCTTGGACATCTTCTCCATAGCACCCAGTTCGTCGCTTTCAGCTCGCGTCTGATATGTTTCATCTCGCTTCTGATATTCTACAGTTCGCTACTTCAGCTCTCATCTGATCTTCTTCAACTTAGACCTGCGCAGTTTTTGATTCAATCGTTAGAAACATAACAACAGGTTTTGTGTTTATCAAAATTAAGATCTGATCTGTTACACATATCCAACATATAATAATCCAGGATGAAATCCTGGATTCTGGGCTGCGTGCACAGTATTAAGTGAACCAAGGCATTATATATATATATATATATATATACAAGATGAACTCTAATCTGCATTTGATCTCTTCTCTCCTGAGCTGAAACCTGCTATGAACTAGTTTCTTCTATGCTGATGTTCTCTTTAAGCTGGATCAGCTTGGATGTCGTCTGCTGGATCAGTTTGGGCGTCCCCTACTGTTCCAGCTTGGACATCTTCTCCATAGCACCCAGTTCGTCGCTTTCAGCTCGCGTCTGATATGTTTCATCTCGCTTCTGATATTCTACAGTTGTATACCTCAGAGGCCGAGCGGGTAACTCCCGTGTACCTCTACTCCCTGTTGGGTTTGTTAGCCGCTATGAGTGGAGTGGGTAGCTCCCACATCTCATGAGTGGGCAACAGCGGGTGGAGCTGTTTGTTTAGAATCTGGTACGATGTACTGGAGATGAGTGGGTAGCTCCCATGTGCTAAGTATACCTCGTGGCCACTGAATATCTTCCATTTGATCAGATCTTGTTGTTGAGCTGTTGTTGAGATCCTTTGGCTCCTAGTTTTTGGTTGTAGCCTTGAGCCCTTGCATAGCATTTGCATATTTATCTGTTGCTTTCCTTATGCTGTTTGTATTGCTCTCCGTACTGGGGTTTGACCCCGATGTCCTCTGGGGCTTGTGTATTGTTGCCTGTATGTGTTTTCAGGTTTCCCAGGTTTCTCTGCTGGTCGTGGTTTTGACCCAGCTAGAGGTGCCCCAGGAGGTGGATAGAGTGTCCCAGTTAGCGTATAGCATATATGTACTAGTACTGACAGTCGGGGAATGCCCTGTGCTTGTGGGATTCAGTTGTATGCTGTAGTACTTGTATTTGTTTAAATTTTGTACTTTTGTACTGAGTGTTTGTAAACTGGGATATTTTAAGTATGGTTGTATTTTAAATTATATGTTTTAAACCGTCAGGCCTAAAGTGAAAAATTTTAAGCCACTTTTGTATGCTTCTGCTATTGTTTTGCGTGGTTTAACTCTGAGTAGAGCACGAGGCCTGACATAATAAATTTTACCAATAGACACGTCGTATGAATCTAAAGTGAGATAACTGCAGTGTATTAAATGCTTGTACTGTTCACGTACACCTTCATTAAATGTTTTTCCTCTTTTAGCATACACTGCGCCGTTCTCAGTTGAAAACATATCTCTGTGTATCTTGGAATAGCTCAAAGTATTTCCAACGACTACAAATCGATACTGAGAAGTCAAACACATCACATCATTCTGTACGAAACCTCAAAGTAATCTGAAATCCATTTTGCTAAGTTGTCTTTACTCAGCTGGGTTCCGATCTGGTCACTGCGTTAAACTTCTTCTAATCCGGTTCTAAGCTGATCTGCTCTAATATGCTTCTAAGCTTTTTCAGATAGTAATCTTTGTTCACAACTGTCTTATTCTATAGAAACACAAGCCTTCCTGATTACATCCATCTCTTCTAAAAGAATCCGGCTTGTCCTTCACTAACGATATCCCCGAATCTTCTCGCTCTGAGCTGTTTTCTCAACTGATCGAATACAAACTGTTCTAGCCGATCTGTTTGGAAAATCTCTGCTATTGTAAACTGATCTAATCTCAATCTACTCTTCTTTCAACTGAATAGCTGTTTAGATTCTTCTGAGCTGGTTTGACCTTAACCATCTTAGCTAAAGTTCCCTGAGTTGGTTTGTACTTAACTAGCTTAGCTAACATCTCTGTGTCTCTGAGCTGGTTTGACCTTAACCAGCTGAGCTCCGATCTGGTTTCAATAAACAACACGGTATGTTCTGTCTTGATCTGGTCGATAAATCCTTGAGCTGATTTAATCTCTTTTTGTCTTCACCAGAACTTATAAATTACTCCATCATTAATACAATAAATGTTTATAATATTAATTTTATAACTTATAATATTTATAACTTAGATTACATAAGATAATTTTATATTATAATCATAATATTTGTAAAACTTATAATGTTTATAAGATAAAAACATGGTATTTAACTCAACTTGGTGAAATCTACTAGTGAATATTTAACTTATTTTAAATGGATGCTCAAAAAATACTTACAATAATAAATACAAATCCGTACGTTTTGTTTTATAAATTGATATAATTTATTTGATTGATTTATTTCTTTTAAAAATAATACCTTTTGTAATCTATTATTTTATAAATGCACTTCTGTACTTATAAATATTTTATTCATAGTTGACTTGTAATGAAGCTGTATTTCTGATGGACTTGTAATGAAGCTGTATTTCTGATGGATATCCATTAATTTATTAATTGTAGGATGACCGAGAACGTCGATGTATTATATTTACGCAATGTTTCGAACAACATTACTGTCGAAGATATGGATATAGTAATTCGACCACGACGATCAGATAAATCGTTATGGGCAGTGGTGAGGGCTGGAATTCACCTTCGTATACGTCACCGTCTCGCTCACATGGGCTTCTATGGTATTCTACAACTGGGTCCCATAAAAAATTTTGATAATAATTTGATTACAGTCATGGTGGAGAGGTGGCGACGAGAAACTCAAACATTCCACCTTCATGTGGATGAGACAACGATAAACGTGCAAGATGTGGCCATGATATGGGGGATTAATATTGATGGCTTTCCCTTCACTAGCAGGGATACGGTGTCAGGCCCCGTGCTAATTAACAAGGATTAACAGCACAATTAAGCACATAAACGCGGAAGCATCAAATAGGGCTAAAATTTTTCGAAATAAAGTTGGGCCTGAACCAAATCATATCTTCAAAATAGTCATAATCAAAATACTAGTTAAATCAAAACTCATACAATCAAAAGGTAATCACAAATCAAATCAACAACGATCCCCCAAATACATATAACCTCAGGGAATCCCGTGGATCATTACATAATAATAATAACTGGGACTCAAGGAAAAGGGGATCGACTAGCTGGGGTTCCAGTCTGTCCAGTTTGGTTACTTGAAGATCCTGCAAATGGGCAACGCAGACCCAAACAACACAAAAATAGGAAAAGAATACGATGTCAAGCCTCAGTACGAATGAGCACTAATATAACAGCAAATCATAAACATACAGTATTCTAAGTCATGAATGCATGTGGCTGTCAAAGAATATCGGTCATCAAGGCATGCTAATCATCTGGCAGTAATCTCAATCGAGCCTCTATACCCGCACAGTGTATCAACCGGGGAAATCATCGGTCCGTGATCATCAGGCCCGTCAGCCATCACAGCTCGGTGGTTTTCAGACACAACCATCAGTTGGTCACCACTCTGATGATAGCGTTGAACCTTTCAGGCACGACACATCTGTATGTCGGTCACAACGTGGCTCTATCTCAGGTTCTCATCGATCAATGGCTAAATATGTATGCATGAATGTCATGAAATTCAAATCTGATTTCAACATGCATAAATTACGTAAACAGAGCATATCAATTCAAACAAGCTATCACGTAATCACAAAATTCACATAGCACAGATTTCATGCCTCAAATACTAGCACGCTATGTCTAAGCCGTTAACAAAAACTCAACTCGTACCTTCAATTATCAAAATTCTACCTCAATAGATCTTACTCAGGCACGGCAGCTTCAATTGCTCAAACTGCTTCCTCACTGGCCACGGCACACACAACAGGAGGAACTGTCCGGGAGCTAAATCTGTCAAAGCATCTCAATATTCAGCTCAAATCCTAGCTTCTACAACATACTGCCTACGGTCAAGAACTCAAATCTGGTTCTATCTATCACAACAGCTTCTAACAGCTAGAACTAAGCTTAAAACAGCAAGGAACACTAACCCAAAAGCTCACACGCACTGGAGAACGCTCTACTCAACTGTCGCGAAAACACACCAACTCACAGCTTCTTCGCGTTCCCTCTCCAACGTCGAACCGGGCTTCCTAACTGGTATCAATCGAAAGAGCTACTCAAGACGAGCTCAGCGCCACCAATATCGCTCCAAACAACGGCGGAAATCGACGGCAATCTACCGGAGAAGGGTTCGATTGAACAGTAATTATCGAGGGTTTACTGGAGAAAACGATGAGGAATATCGGGTTCAAAATACGCTAAGTGTTGAGCAGCACTTGGTATATAAATCTTCGAATCACTACTGTTCTAAGCAATTCAGATCTCTTCTCGAGGGTTTACTGGAGAAAACGATGAGGAATATCGGGTTCAAAATACGCTAAGTGTTGAGCAGCACTTGGTATATAAATCCTCGAATCACTACTGTTCTAAGCAATTCAGATCTCTTCTTATACTAAGGAAAAAGTCCTCTCAAAGCTGACTCCAGCTTTCGCCCTCAACTGGCTATGCTGATATGGTTCAAGTGTCTAAACAAGTTATTAACTCCACAGCAAACGAGATCACACCAACTAATCAAAACGACGTAGCATAGCTTCCACAGTTGAAACAGATCTCCCCTCTAGCGACATCTGAACAGATCTCTCTCCCTCGCTAGCAACATCTGAACAGATCTCTCTCACAGCTGCGTTGACTAGCGTTGACATCTGTTTACGCTACTACTGAGTACCAACATCTGAATGTTCAAAAAATCACGCGCAAGAATGCTGCTGGCCTATCTTCTCCCAACGATGAACCTCCAATTTGAATTACCACTGGAATCACAATTTCCGTGACAAATCTTAATCCAAAATCTGATTAGCCACTTAATCTTACTTAACAGATTTCTAGTCCTCACACTCTCCCCCACTAGAAATCGATTTCGTCCTCGAAATCAGTTAAGTCATCAAATCAAAATCACAACAGCAAGATATCTTAATCACGACACAGTATACTAGACACCATTCCTAATATACTCAAGCCATACTACCTAGTACAACTCAATACTAAACAGAATCTCAATTCAGCAGCAAAATCACTTAAATCACGAAATTAATCAAGCTAGAAGTTACCTGAAACGCTGCTATCATGACTCAAACAGATGAGGCCACACTTATCTCATCTTTTCCTCAACTTTCCAGGTAGCTTCTTCACGCCCATGATTGCTCCATTGGACCATCACCAACGGTATAACCTTATTCTTCAGCTGCTTCTCCTTCCTATCCAGAATATGTACTGGATATTAAACATAGCTCAGGGTCTGGTCCAGCTCTACTTCATCAGTCCTCAGTACATGGGATGGATCTTGCTCATATTTTCTCAACATTGACACATGAAACACATCATGCATCGCGGCTAACTCATCAAGCAGCTTCAACCTATATGCTAACTGTCCAATCCGCTCAACAATCTCAAAGGGACCAACGAATCTAGGAGCTAACTTACCCTTAAATCTGAATCTCATAACACTCTTGATATGAGAAATTTTGACTTGCTCATATTTTCTCAACATTGACACATGAAACACATCATGCATCGCGGCTAACTCATCAAGCAGCTTCAACCTATATGCTAACTGTCCAATCCGCTCAACAATCTCAAAGGGACCAACGAATCTAGGAGCTAACTTACCCTTAAATCTGAATCTCATAACACTCTTGATATGAGAAATTTTGAGAAATACCCGATCGCCAACCTCAAATTCCAACGGTCTGCGTCGCTTATTAGCATAGCTAGCATGTCTATCTTGCGTAGCTTTCATCCTACTCCGAATCAAATCAATCTGATCTTTCATATGCTGAAAAAACTCTGGAGTAGAAAGCTGTCTCTCACCAACCTCTTCCCAGCAAATCGGTGATCTACACTTTCGACCATATAAAGCTTCAAACGGCGCCATTCCAATAGTCACTTGGTAGCTGTTGTTGTAAGAAAACTCAACTAAGGACAAAGCATCCTGCCAGCCACCACTGAAATCCATCACAACTGCACGCAGCATGTCTTCTAAAGTCTGAATGGTCCTCTCAGATTGGCCATCTGTCTGGGGGTGGTACGCCGTACTCATAGCCAATCTCGAACCCATTGCTGCTTGCAAACTCTTCCAAAATCGAGAGGTGAATCTCGGATCTCTATCTTACACTATTGAAACAGACACTCCATGCAATCTAACCACATGGTCGACATACAACTTCGCCATTTTCTTCATCGAGCACCTCACATCACAGGGAATGAAATGGGCTGACTTCGAGAGTCTATCAATCATCACCCAAATCGCATCGCATCCCCTAGTCGATCGAGGTAAATGAGTCACAAAATCCATGGCGATGTGCTCCCAATTCCATTGAGGCACTTCTAAACTCTGCAACAATCCACCAGGTCTCATTCTGTAACGCCCCAAAATCCTTAGGACCATATTTATGCATTTCATAAATCATATGGGTCATTTTGGCAATTTTAATTATCATGTATCTGCTGAATTATTCATTCCAGCAGGTAAGATTGCGCTGCGGCTGATTTCAACAGGTAACTCCAAGTAGCGATGCACGAGCTGATTTTAAAGCAATTGAAAAATGCTTTAAGGAGGTGAAATGATTTCTTTAAAAGAAGGTTTGGTGTTTTACAAATTAAAATGATATGAGGGGAATTTTTACTAAATTTTGAAGGTGTGTCATGCTTGATTTCTCAAGTAGCTTGCCACTAATCCCTTTCATATAAAAAAAACCTGTTTTCAAACTAAGACTTTCATCATTTGCAAAGAAAAGTTTAAAGTGTTCTTCAAAGGAATTAAAGAAAGGATCGTGTGTTGCTCAAAGGGAGGATTCCTGCAGGAAATTTGCTGTTGTTGCAAAGCTTCAAACAAGGCACGTAAAAGCTGATCTTTTCTACACCATTTGAAGCATATATTGTGTTTTAATGGATCTGCTTGCCTGTATATTATTGATATATTGAAAGTTCATGTTTGAAATGATTTAGACATGATAAGGAAAGAAAGATGGGTTCGAAAATGATGTTTTGATGTTTATAATGCTTCCAGTATGTTTTTCAGAAAGTTTATGAAGTTTTGTATGAACTGAGGATTCGAATTCATTCCCAGAAAAGTTATGAAAGTTCTTCTTGCAGTAGCTGTAATATTAGAATTGGATAACTGTGTAATTGATAGTTGCTGGTCGAATCATTGGTATGGTTTGATAGGCAACAGCTGATGGCATCGTTGTTGTTTTGGTATTACAGATGAAGAGTTATGTATTCAGCATCTGTATCTACTTGTTAAGATTCAGCAGCTGTGTTGTTTTAGCGTTTATGAATGTTCTTCCAGTAGTTGAAATGTCGAAATTTGATGATTTTTGTAATCAGTAGTTGTTAGTTGAATCAGTATAAAGTCTGGTTTAATAAGCGACGGCTGGTAGCGAAATCATTGTTTAGATATTGCAAGTGCTTTCGTAAATTTCAGCAGATGCACTGTTCATCAGCAGATGCGTCTTTGTTTATTAGTATCAGCATTTGCTTTCCTTTGATTAGGAATCAGCAGCTGCATTGTGATTTTAAATTCAGCAGTTGCTTTAATTTCAAGTACTGTTCATTCCAGTTGGTACTAGTCTTGCGACTGGTACTATTCATTCCTATAATCGTGTTAGCACTTTTCCTTGCGACTGATTGATGTGCTAACGACGTCGTTCCAATTAGTTATACAAAGATCAGCTGGTAGTTTTGTATTTCGTCTGCTGATCACTCTAACGACACCGTTTCACTTTATACAAAGATCAGCAGGTAGTTTTGTATTCGTCTGCTGATCACACCAACGACATCGTTTTATTTTATATTTATTCTTGCGACTGGATTCTTGTCTTGCGACTGAATTCTTATGCGTTGCGACTGGTACTGTTCACCAGCAGATGTATTTCATTTCATTTCAACAGGTATTAGTCTTGCGACTGGTACTATTCATTGCGACTGGTTTTTCTCTCAATCAGTTACAGTTTAACGATATGTTTCCAAAGTCGAATTCAATACTCAGTAAAGTTTTAAAATGGGAAGCAAATGTTTTAAATAATGGAACCCGATGTTTTACAGAAATGTTTAAAGAAAGATTGTTAAGGAACGAAAGATGTTTTAGATTATGGCATAGATAGTTAAGGTCACCAAGGAGAAGGGTGAGCAGTTGTCTAGATGTCGACTGCCCTTTCATATGAGCTATATGCTAAAACTGATATCGGGAGTCATTTTGATCAAAGTGCAAATTGGACCACATAGAACTTATATGCCATGATCAACTGAAAATGAAATTGAAAGAAATGAGAAACTGGGCTATCTTCCCCTGTTTCTGCCATTGAAATTGTGAGACCTGATTTTGTATTAAGGATTAATTGTGGAAATTAATCGATTGATTAAGAGATTATGTGGGTTTGATCTCTGTTTTGAAGTTTGAGTTGCTTTTTCGAGTCGATTTCACTCCTTGGAACTATCTTCCCCTGTTTCTGCCATTGAAATTGTGAGACCTGATTTTGTATTAAGGATTAATTGTGGAAATTAATCGATTGATTAAGAGATTATGTGGGTTTGATCTCTGTTTTGAAGTTTGAGTTGCTTTTTCGAGTCGATTTCACTCCTTAGAACAATTCTGGAGATTTTCGATTTTT
>KV014906.1:30935-78242 GCA_001598015.1 Dorcoceras hygrometricum | reverse complement strand
CCTCAATTCGCTACTGTTCTCATCAATTCAGATTCTGGTACTGATCGAATCTCTCGCTAAGGCAAAAGTCTCACAGCTGAATCTAACATTTACTCTCGCTACTGCCTCAGTAGATACAATTCAGACGTTGCGCTTCTAACATGCTATCAAACGACGCCGCATCAGAGTCCCCGCTAACTAACTCAAACGACGTCGCACTATATCACAGCTGATCCTTGACGCTCACATCTGACAGCTTTCAGCCACAGCTGAAACATATCTCTTGTAATAGCAACATCTGATTTGCGCTACAACACCAGCAGTCAACTCAGCTGGGTTGACCAACACGCAGCTTCTGATCACATCCGCGCGCTAACAGATCTCAGCCACCACAACTGCTTCTCTCGCTACAGTACCGTTGACCCGCGTTGACGTCTGAAATGCTCTATTGACCAGATTTCTCCCACTAGCGAGACATCGGAATTCCTACGAAAAGACGACGCATCACTCCTGCGCCACCAACCACTAATCAGACCTCACCGTCTAGCGCTACAACTGCATGCTCACGTCTGAACACTACTGGAATCAGATTTCTATCGCAAATTCATCAATTCGACTCCACATTCCAAACAGATTTCACCCTAACGACCATGACTCAAAACTAAACAATTCCAGGAGAAATCTTATAACCTCAAACCATACTTCCCAAAAAATCCTAAAGTCTGAAATTCTAAATTACAAATTCTCGTGACTAATCCTTCAACAAATCTGATTAATCACTATTCTAAAATCTGATTCCTCACAATCTCTCCAATCTGTCGGGTCACATCATCCACCTCAGTTTGTCTAGCACGCCGGCTCAAAGGTATCTCCTGCTGCTCAACATCCTCATCACTGCCCGGGGCTCTAGACTCCCCATATACCTGCCTAGAAATCACAATACTTTATTTAATCACAATTTGACGGAAGCATCAAAAAAATATGGGATAAAAATTTTTGAATATGGGCCTGATCCAATATCATTCAAAATACATTCATACTTAAAATAAGAGTTTAACTCAAAACTCAAAGAACATAAAATAAAACAAATATTCAATCAACTACAGATCCCCGAATAAATAAAGGTGCAGGACATCCCCTGGCTCAATATAATAAATCAATACAACTGGGACTCAAATAAAAAAAGGGATCGACCAGCTGAATCTCCACTCAATCCAGCCTGGTTACCTGAAGAACCTGTAATGGCGAACACCAACCAAAACAGCCCAAAACAGGGAAAATAAACGAGGTCAAACCTCAGTACAAAGAGCACAATAAAAGCATCTATCATATCAGACAATGCAATATCTCAATTGTGCAATGCATGGACAGGGCTACCAAGAATCATCGGTAGGCAAAAATAAGAACACAACGACTCAGCTGCGCATATCTCATCATCACCATCATCTTGTGATCTTCAGGTACGAAGACTCAGCCGACCATCACAAGACAATGTGGTATTCAGGCATGACGACTCAGCCGACCACCGCATCAAAAACAGCGTTGGACCTTTCAGGCGCGACGACTCAGCCGTCCAATCACAACGTTCAAAGGAATTTATCTCTCAAAGGAATCAGGCTCAATATGTATGCGTGAATGCACAACAGTCTCATGCTTAAAATCATACATATATCTCACGCACAAACAGATATGAGCACCGAGACATCATACAAACAAAACAAAGCACACCAGCTAATACACGAAAGAAATATCCCAAAGCTGATAACAAAGCTTCTAGAATCTAGCTCAATTCGTACCTCAATTCATCTTCTACCTCAACAGATCTTACAAATACAAGGATACTCAGCCGACCACCGCATCAAAAACAGCGTTGGACCTTTCAGGCGCGACGACTCAGCCGTCCAATCACAACGTTCAAAGGAATTTATCTCTCAAAGGAATCGGGCTCAATATGTATGCGTGAATGCACAACAGTCTCATGCTTAAAATCATACATATATCTCACGCACAAACAGATATGAGCACCGAGACATCATACAAACAAAACAAAGCACACCAGCTAATACACGAAAGAAATATCCCAAAGCTGATAACAAAGCTTCTAGAATCTAGCTCAATTCGTACCTCAATTCATCTTCTACCTCAACAGATCTTACAAATACAAGGATGCAGCAACCAGCACAAGTATACTGCCCTAGTAGCTTCACGAAGAACTTAACAGAAGCCACTACCTGCTCAAATCTGTCAATATATCTCAATATCATCTCAAATCTGAACTCATACAGCTTAAATTCTAGAGCCTCATAGCTCACTCAACTACCTCAACTCTACAGATCACCACTCAGATCTCAAAGAAGCTTAAAATGGAAAGAAATCACTTACCAAAGCTGCTAAATAACGAAAGAACTACGGTTCAACAATCGCAAAGACACATGAACACTGCTACTCAAATCCGGCGACTCCAGTCTCCAAACTGGTACCAATTGAATTCTCTAGAGAAGACGAGCTCAGCTCTACCAATCTTTGTCCAAACGACGGTGTAAAACGATGGAAATAGGGTTTGAATGAACAGTATCTATCGAGGGTTATCGAGGATGAAGATAAGAAATATCAGGTTCAAAAATACTTTAAGTGTTGATCGACACTTAATTTAAATCCCCATTTCCAAGCTACAGTGAAAGTTAATCATCGGCCCATCCAGATCTCATAACTAAAACAGAAGTCCCTAAAATCTGGCCTTAGCTATCACTCACATCTGGTCACGCTATCTCGAATTTTACTCTCTAAACAAAACACGTGCTTCTAATCAAAATGGTGTCGCGCTACTTAACCAAATGATGTAGCATAGGGGTCCCGCTCTCACAACAGATCCCGCTAACACTCATCCAGACTTGACCAAATAGACACTCGCTAAACAGATCCCACTCACTAGCGTCAAATCTGAATACTCAATACGACATCGTATTACCTCTTGCAACACCAAATCTGACTAGAACCTCAACGACAGCGTTTCACTCCCTGCTGGCGGCAATTAACGCAAACACGCGAGGTACAGATTTGAACATCCAGATTTTGCTCAAATCTGAAATTCTGCAAAAATCACCATGTCCTCAATTCTGAAAACCCAAAAATCAGAAACTAAATTTGCTAATCCCAATCCAAATATGATTAGCCAATAAATCATACTTAACAATTTGTAGTCCTCACATTCTCCCCCACTAGAAATCGTTTTCATCCTCGAAATCACTTACGACCTCGGATCCAAACTCAACCATCATAACAACAAGATGGCATACTCTCGGCACAGTATAGTTTGGATCTATATTTACAGATCAGAATCTAAGATTTGATTCACACAAAATCTGCTTCTATTGTACTAACTCTCTACTTGACATGCGCAGCTTGCTTAGACTGGAGTAGACGTGAAGATATCCAAGCTAGGACAGTGAGGGGACGCCTGGGCTGGACTGGTCAAAGATATCTAGCTGGAATATAAGGGGACGCCCAAGCTGGTTCGGCAGTTTACTTCCAGAACTGCAGGGAACATCAAGCTGGCTCATCAGCTGGATGTTGTAGCAGCACGAAGATCAAGCGCAGAGTATGAAGAGAAGTTCTAGCGCAGAATCAAGAGCAGAACAGAAGTGCAGAATGCTCAAGTAGAGAATAGCTCAAGCGCAGATCAAGTGCAGTGTACAAGAGCAGTGATTGAGTGCGAAGACAGGTACAAGCGCAATTATCGAGTGCAGATCCGATCACCAGTGATGTACAATAAACCTTGCTGAACGACCAGCTGAAGGACCAACTGGAAAGTCAGCAAGGGAAGAAGAGCTGCTTCAATGAGAAGAGAGAATAGCTCTAGGTGCCCACCCTGGACGAGAAAGAATCTGCATGCTGGTGGGGCACTGTTCACCTAAGAAAACCAGCTTGAGGGAATAGATCAAAAGCAGTGTCTGCTTAGATACAGGACAAGACTAAAACCAGCTGGTTAAGGACAAACCAGCTGGACAGAATCTTCACGAGCAGATCATGATAGAAGACCTTAGCTCTGAAGATGATGAAGGTCAGCTTGAAAGGAGATCAGCTGACAAAATCAAATTAGAAGATTTGCTCAAGAGTGGTTGCAAACGAGAGGAGAAGAAGAGATCTTTGAACGGCACAAAGAAGCAACCAGCTCGAACAAGACAAGATCGATGAAGATCAGATTGATGAACAAGCTGGCAAGCTGGTTAAGGACAAACCAGCTCGATGGCAGGACAGATGTCATCAAATCTACGAGAAATAAGATTTGAATACAACGCTAAACGACAAAACAATGTTTAGTATTCAAATCGACCTGCTTGTATTGTCTTCTCAGAACAGTGCTCACATGACTAAAGTGAAGAAAAGCCTGCAACGCATTTATTGACAAAGGACGCAAAGTACAACAGTGTTAGAAGACTTTTGAACGTCTGCTACTTTGTGTCCAACGGAAAAATTTCCATGCAAGGCTATAAATCAGAGCACATGCAGCCAATTGAAGATAGAGCTGAGAAGAATGAAGTCGTAACAGTGTTGTGCGAACCAAAACATAGAAATCAAAAAAATACACAACACTGAACCTGTGAAGACAATGAAGAACCAGCTCGCATAAGAGCAGTTCCCAGGGTGTGAGAATACATTTGAGCGAGAGAGCATTCACTTTATATTTCTCACACACAGATTCACTCACATATGAGAGCAGTGAGCTTATACAGAATAGTTGAGTGAATCAAACTAAAACGACTTCCATTGTAGTCTTTGGACATAGACGTTAAACAAGTCTTGTTGTCTTTTGCAATGAGATGTTAAAGAAGTGTGTGTAGTCTTTGGACAGAGATGTTAAACAAGTCCTTGTAAGCTTTCTCATTGAGGCGTAAAAGAAGTGAAGTTTGTCACATGCAGCTTGCGGGCTGGTGTGCAGTGGTAGATGCTAGGAGTTCTTGCGGCTACGGGTCGTAGGAGTGGGTTGCAGCGAGTGTCGTTGTAAACAAAGTCTTCTAATGGATCCTTCCCGTGGAGGAAGAAGGGGATACGTAGGAGATTGAGCTCCGAACTTTCATAAACAAATTCAGCGTATGTTTTTTTACTGTTTTCAGTGTTTACATTCATACGCATCACATATTTGCTTATGTTGTTAAAACTGTTTATTTGGGCTTCGAACGATAGAGTGCAGTTTGAGTTATTTCCGCATGTTTTACTTACATTACTCAATCTGTATCTCGGTGCACAAAGTATTCAAGAAGACTGAGCTATTGCAGCTTATGTTTTGTTAACTAGATCGTTCGGCCGATGTGCCGAGCTGGTCCTAGCTTTCCAGCTGGAATCGGCATGCTTAGCGCTCGCCTTGCTTTGGGCTGGATTCAACTTTCGGCTGAATCCAGCTTGATCTTTGCGAACCCGGCTTCAACTTCTGGCTGAATCCTGCGTCTTGTCATTCAATATTGTTACACCCTCTAGCACTGGTTATTGATCGAATAACTAGTAATTGCACATTAATAGAGGGTCCATAAATCGATCCCCAACAGTATACTAGACACCATTCCAAATACACCCATGCCACAACGCCAGAATAACTCAATACTGAACAAACTTCAAATCAGCAGCAAAATCACTCAAAAACAAGAGATCAACAACTCAGAAATTTACCTATAATGCTACTGTCAACGCTCAAACAGATGAGACCACTCTTGTCTCATCTTTTCTTCGAATTCCCAGGTAGCTTTCTCACGCCCATGCTTGCTCCATTGGACCATCACCAACGTAATAACTTTATTCCTCAACTGCTTCTCCTTCCTATCCAGAATCTGCACTGGATATTCAACATAGCTCAAGGTAGAATCCAGATCAACTTAATCATTCCTCAACACATGGGACGGATCTGGCTCATATTTCTCAAAATTGACACATGAAACACATCATGCATCGCTGCTAACTCATCAGACAGTCTCAATCTCTAAGCCAAATGTCCGATCCTCTCAACAATCTCAAAGGGACTAGAATCTAGGATCCAATTTACCCTTCAATCTGAATCTCATCATGCTCTTGAAAGGAGAAACTTTGAGAAACACTCGATCGCCAACCTCAAACTCCAAAGGTCTGCGTCTCTTATTAGCATAGCTAGCATGTCAATCTTGAGCAGCATTCATCCTACTCCGAATAAACTCAATTTGATCCTTCATGTGCTGCACAAACTCACGAGTAGACAACTGCTTCTCGCCAATCTCTTCCCAGCAGATCGATGATCTACACTTACGACCATACAACACTTCAAAAGGTGCCATCCATAGTCACCTGGTAGGTGTTGTTATAGGAAAACTCAACTAAGAACAAGGAATCCTGCCAGCCACCACTGAAATCCAAAACAACTGCTCGAATCATATCCTCCAAAATCTGAATAGTCTTCTCAGATTTACCATCTGTCTGTGGGTGATAGGTTGTACTCATAGCCAATCTCGAACCCATCGCTGCCTGCAAGCTCTTCCAGAATCGGGAAGTAAACCTTGGATCTCTATCAGACACTATCGTAACAGGCACTCCATGCAATCTCACCACATGGTCAATGTACAGTCGCGCCATCTTCTTCATCGAGCATCTCACATCATAGGGAATGAAATGGGCTGACTTCGAGAGTCTATCAACAACAACCCAAATCGCATCACATCCCCTATTCGATCGAGGCAAATGTGTCATGAAATCCATGGCGATATGCTCCCAATTCCACTGAGGCACTTCTATACTTTGTAGCAATCCACCATGTCTCATCCTCTCAGCCTTGACATGTTTGAAATTCAAACATCGAGCTACAAATCCAGAGATATCATTCCTCATGCCTTCCCACCAAAAATGAGACCTCAGGGCATGATACATCTTCTTCTATCCTGGATGCACACTGTATAGACTACAATGAGCTTCATTCAAGATGGCTTCCTTCAAGTCAATAAAATTCGGAACCACCAATCTTCCTCTAAATCTCAAACATCCATCAGAAGCAACAGAGAAATCTTCAGACTGACCATTCTGGGCCTTAATCCTCAACTCATGGATATACGGATCAGTCCTTTGTGCCACTCTGATGTCAATCACCGTCTGTGGTTCAACCTGAATTGAAGAAACTAAAAAGTACTGATCACTCGGCTGGAATCGCCAACCAGAAGTACTCAACTGCTCGTGGACTCTCGAAATACTCAAGGATGTTAGCATCGTATGCTGGGCTTTCCTACTCAAAGCATCGGCTACCAAGTTCATCCGCCCAGGCTGATACTGTATCTCGCATTCAAAATCCTCAAGCAACTCCATCCAGCGACGTTGCCTCATATTCAAATCCAACTGGGTGAAGATATACTTCAAACTCTTGTGGTCGGTGTACACCACAAACTTCTCACCGTACAGATAATGTCGCCATATCTTCAAGGCAAACACAATCGCAGCCAACTCTAGATCATAAATGGGGTATCTCGTCTCATGAGGCTTCAACTGTCGAGACGCATACGCAATAACGTACCCGTTCTGCATCAAAACATACCCTAAACAACTCAGAGAAGCATCGGAGCACACCACAAAACCTCGAGAACCCTAAGGCAAGGACAAAATAGGAGCAGTGGTCAACTTATCCTTCAGCATCTGAAAACTCGACTCACACTCATCAGTCCAAACAAACTTCCTATCCTTCTGGGTCAACTGAGTCATAGGCCTGGCTATCGAAGAAAACATATCAATGAAACTGATGGTCCCCGGAAATAGGATTACAAGATCAGTAGGCGCTGTTTTGACAACCATTTGAAATTTTGCGCGCTGCTGATACATACTCTGGAGCTGCAATAGCTCGTTGTTCTTGAACGTATAAAATCATCTGAGCACCGGAGACAGATCTGGTATGATTTAAAAATCATGCGGAAAATACCAGAACTGAATCCTCTATTTTAAAACAACTCAAACAGATTTATGTACAACATAAATCTGTTCGAGACTTGAGTGCTTGTGTGCTGCTGATAAGCAATGCTAAATGCTGAACTGTTAATGCGAATGCTAAATACAAGCAAGTGCTGATATGTAAACGTGCAATGCGTGCTAAGTAAATATGCAATACAGAAAGCTTAAAGAACACGATACTCAACATATTTGTTTCTAGAAGTTCGGATATCAACATCCTACATCTCCCCTTCTTCCACCTCGGAAGGATCCACTACTTCATAACTGCACATCAGCCGCAACTGTGTGACTAACTACATACACAAGAGTTTTACGTCTTCATGCTTGGACGGGAACTGTGAACATATTTCGAGATTTATTCACAAACAGATGTGAATGAATCCGGGTGTGTGAGATTGATACAATGAACGCTCAACTCTCTGTTTTTCTCACACACGAGGGACATGCTCTAATACAAGCTAATCTAGACTTAGCAATCAACACTCGTGAAAAACTCCTCTCTAATGGCGGTTGATTGCTTCGTCTATCTCTCTATTTTTCCCTCTGTTGGTGCACTGTATATTCAATGTAACTCTACCACAGTATGTAGTTGCACCAACTGAACGAACGCACAGCGTCTCGTTCACTCTGCTCGCAGGACTCTCAGCAGAACTACCGGACACTTCTTCAATGGGCGTCGCCTCTAATATATAGCCTCTGTAAAAATCTTCCCGTTGGAAAGCTTCCAAATCTGTTCAACGCTTCAGAAGGATATCTTGTCTTCTTTCCATTTTTGGTGCAACGCTCCTCTGTAAAGTACCGACACAAGAACAGTACTTGCGTCCTTTTCTTTTGCAGGCTTCTGTCGCTTTCTTCATTTGAAATAAGCTCAGCAGTTGACATCCAACTTTGATAATTCGTCAACTGCTTCGCTGCTGAATATAGCACCACGACTGCTGCGCTTTGCTACTTCTTCAATTCTTTGCGCCTGGATTTCTTGCGACTGGACACTGTAGCTCTCGACTGAATATATAGCAACAGCTGATACAAATAAGCTCTCGACTGGATGCTGCTGTTGCTTGCGTCTGGATGTCCAAAAGCTTCGCCTGAATCTTCTTGCGACTGGATGCTCAAAACATTGCGTCTGGAATTCTTTGCGTTGCGACTGGATCCACTGTAGCTTCGTCTGCTGAAATAACAACGCAAAGTCTTCCTGCTGAATCTTTAGCGTATGAGCAAAACGCTGTCGTATCAACTTATGTAAACGACATCGTTTTGCTATCTTCAAATAGCATCTGCTGAATGTACTGTAGCTTGCGACTGGATGCTCCTCTACGACGTCGCTTCTCTTGCGTCTGGATGCAAGCTACCTGCTGATTCTTGCGACTGGATGACGTCACTGATGACGTCATCAACAACTAATCCATCTGCTAAATCTCAACACGACGTCGCTTCTTCTTATGCGCTTCGCTTCATCTGCTGAAATCCAACACGACGTCGCTTCTGCTTTTGCGCTTCGCTTCATCTTTTGATTGTGATGACATCAAGGCTGATGTCATCACAGCTCATACCATCTAGCGCCTCTTCTCATCTGCTGAATCTTCATCTGCTGATCACTGTAGCTCCTGCTAAATGATGACGTCACTGCTGATGTCATCCAACAATTTACGCTCCAGCTGATCTTCTTCGCTCCAGCTCCAGCTACGCTTCTTCTTCTTCTTGAATAGCGACTGTTGATGGATTCATCAACAGTACTTATATCTTTGCGACTGCTAACAGATTCGTCAGCAGTACTTATAACTTGAATCTTCTTCTTATTCTTCAGCAAGCTTCTCAATACTTGATTCAGCTGGTTCGCTTCGCACTTTAGCTTTTCAGCTGGTTGTTATTGTTTCAGCTGGATTATCATGCTCCAGCTGATTACGAACAGCTGATGTAACTCTGGACGTCTCCATTGCTAATTCAACTGCTGATTCCATGAATACCAAACCAACTGCTGATAGATAATGTTGCGAACCAACTGCCTGGACAAATATAGCTGCTGCTGATTGTCTTCTTTGTTTCTAAAACCTGTACACTCAAGTGGAATTGTTAGAAACACAATAGCAGGTTTTGTGTAATTCAAAACTTAATTAGGATCTGTAAAAACAGATCCAACAGAAACGCCTATAATAGCCAGCCAATCCCAAGAAACTACGGATCTCGGAACATTCCTAGGTCACTCCCAGTTAAGAACTGCTTCGACCTTACTAGGATCAACAGAAATTCCCTGCGCTGAAATCACATGACCCAAGAAGATAACTCTGTCCAGCCAGAATTCACACTTGCTGAACTTGGCATACAATTGTGAGTCTCTCAGTCTCTGCAACACTAGCCTCAAGTGCTCTTTATGCTCTCTGAAACTCCTCGAATACACCAAGATGTCATCTATGAAGACAATCACGAATCGATCGATGTACTCGCTAAAGACGCGATTCATCAAATCCATAAACACAGCAGGAGCATTCGTCAATCCAAACGGCATCACAAGAAGCTCATAATGCCCGTATCTCATTCGGAAAGCTGTCTTCGTTACATCAGCGTCTCTAATCCGTAACTGGTGATAGCCAGAGCGCAAATAAATCTTCTAGTACACGGCCGATCCTTGCAACTGATCGAACAAGTCATCAATCCTCGGCAAAGGATACTTGTTCTTCATTGTCGCTTTGTTCAACTGCCGAAACTCAACGCACATCCTCATAGATCCATCTTTCTTCTTCACAAACAGAATCGGAGCTCCCCAAGGCGACATACTCGGTCTAATGAAGCCTTTCTCAAGAATATCTCTCAACTGATCCTTGAGTTCTTTCAAATCCGCTGGAGCCAATCGATACGGAGCTATAGAAATCGGGGCTATACCAGGCACCAACTCAATACTGAAGTCGATCTCTCTTCTCGGAGGAAATCCAGGAATCTCGTCTGGAAACACATCTGGGAACTCTTGAGCAATCGGAACATCGCTCAACTCCACTCTAGACTCACGGGAAACATCTAGGGCATAGATCATAAACCCTGAATTCTCTAGCGATAACAAACTAAACATCTCCATGGCTGACACCATAGGAATCTTAGGTCGTGAATCAGCACCGTAGAACTCCCATTTCTCTCCAGATCGAGGCCTAAACCTCACCACACCATGGAAACAATCAACGGTCGCTCTTTATCAGCACATCCATACCCAAAATGCAATCAAAATCTCGAATTCCCAAAACAATCAGATGGGTCATCAAAACATGCTCATCAAATCTAATCAGACAATACAACACCACCTCTCGGGACAACAGACTCACACCAGCAGGGGTGGACACGGAGACAGCATCACACAGTGGGGAAGAACTCAACCCACGCTCATACATAAACAACTCAGAAATGAAGGAGTGTGATGCTCCAGTGTCAATCAAAACTCGTGCAGGAAAATCAAAGATAAAGCATGTACCTTGAATCACTCCCGTAGGTATCTCATCAGCCTACTCTCTCATCAAGGCATTCACCTGGGCCTGCTGCAGTCCCGGAAACTGAGGTCTCGAGGGTACTCCAAACCTAGAAGGCTCACGAGGTTGGAATCCAGATCGTTGGGATGGAACAAAAGGTTGTTGCTGCTGCGAAGAACCACCAGCGGAACCTTGCTGCGACTGACCCAAAGACTGCCCTCCCATCAAAGGACACGCTCTAGAAAAATGTCCTGGTTGACCACAAAGATGACAAAGACCTCGAACTCCACGACACTACGAAGTCTCATGCTTCCCTCCGCACTGTCCACAAAACACATCGCCAGAACTACTGCCACCAGAACTCACTGAACCAGAGGAACTCGAATGCGCCTTCTTCTTAAACTGTTTGACTCGTGGCTTGAACCTCTGACGACTCGATTGCTGCGACCCCTGGGGAGACTGAAACGATTGCGACACATCTTGCACCGGTTGAAAAGTGCGCCCCACCGATGGCTGAACCGGAGCCTGTGCCTCCAACAAACTCTCCTCAATATCTACAGCCCTATCCACGGCCTCAGCATAAGTCGCAGGTGAACCAGACAACAGCATCCAGAACAAATCAGGCGTCAAACCCTTCAGAAACTTATTCCTCTTAGTCCTCTCCTAGTTAGCTACATGGGGAATGTACATCAAAAGCGAAGAGAACTGTCTGGCATACTCGGCCACCTTAATATTCCCTTGCTTCAGGTTGTCAAACTCTTGCTCACGACTGTTGTAGTAGGACTCCGGGGTATACTCCTGTCGGAACGCTGCACAGAAGCTCTCCCAAGTAATCATAACCCCACTCTCTCGCAAGATACGGGAAGTACCTCTTCACCAGCGCTACGCGTTATCTCTCAACTGCAACACCGCTAGCTTCAATCTCTTCTCAGGAGCGTACACCAAAGTATCAAACAATTCTTCCATCTGAACTAGCCAAACCTCGGCCATCAAACCTCCCTCAGCGCCCGCGAACGTTGGGGGATTCGTCCGCTGAAACCTCGCTAGAACTAACTCCATCTCTCCAATCTATCTCGTCACATCCTATACCTCTGCCTGTCTCTCTCGAAGACGCAAAGGGATAGTCTGATGAATGCCATCATCACTATCCGAGGCCCTAGACTCCTCAGCGGAACGTCTAGCAGTCCTACCTCTACCTCTTCTCGGCGGCATCTAGACAAATCTCAAGGTAAGGACTAACAGCAGATAATCACAGAGACAAATATCAAATCAAACAAGTCACAGATTCAAGCAAGAAATCAACTCAAAACTCCGTGCCTAGACTCGAGTGTGATCAAAGGAAAATGAGCTTATCCCAGTTTATCTGATACTAAAAATGTCAGGCCCCGTGCTAATTAACAAGGATTAACAGCACAATTAAGCACATAAACGCGGAAGCATCAAATAGGGCTAAAATTTTTCGAAATAAAGTTGGGCCTGAACCAAATCATATCTTCAAAATAGTCATAATCAAAAAACGAGTTAAATCAAAACTCATACAATCAACAGGTAATCACAAATCAAATCAACAACGATCCCCCAAATATATATAACCTCAGGGCATCCCCTAGATCATTACATAATAATAATAACTGGGACTCAAGGAAAAGGGTATCGACCATCTGGGGTTCCAGTCTGTCCAGTTTGGTTACCTGAAGATCCTGCAAATGGGCAACGCAGACCCAAACAACACAAAAGCAGGAAAAGAATACGAGGTCAAGCCTCAGTACGAATGAGCACTAATATAACAACAAATCATAAACATGAAGTGTTTAAGTCATGAATGCATGTTGCTGTCAAAGAACATCCGTCATCAAGGCCTGCGAATCAGCTGGCAGTAATCTCAATCGAGCCTCTATACCCGCACAATGTATCAACCGGGGAAATCATCGGTCCGTGATCATCAGGCCCGTCAGCCATAACAACTCGGCGGTTTTCAGACACAACCAATCAGTTGGTCACCACTCCGATGATAGCATTGAAACTTTCAGGCACGATACATCTGTCTGTCGGTCACAACGTGGCTCTATCTCAGGTTCTCAATCGATAAATGGCTCAATATGTATGCATGAATGCCATGAAATTCAAATCTGATTTCAACATGCATAAATTACGTAAACAGAGCATATCAATTCAATCAAGCTGTCACATAATCACAGAATTCTCATAGCACAGATTTCATGCCTCAAATATTAGCACGCTATATCTAAGCCGTTAACAAAAGCTCAACTCGTACCTTCAATTCTCAAATTCTACCTCAACAGATCTTACAAGGTACGGCAGCTTCAATTGCTCAAACTACTTCCTCACTGGCCACATCACACACAACAGGATGAACTGTCCGGGAGCTAAATCTGTCAAAGCATCTCAATATTCAGCTCAAATCCTAGCTTCTACAACATACTGCCTACGGTCAAGAACTCAAATCTGGTTCTATCTATCACAGCAGCTTCTAACAGCTAGAACGAAGCTTAAAACAGCAAGGAACACTTACCCAGAAGCTCACACGCACAGGAGAACGCTCTACTCAACTGTCGCGAAAACACACCAACTCACAGCTTCTTCGCGTTCCCTCTCCAACATCGAACCAGGATTCCTAACTGGTATCAATCGAAAGAGCTACTCAAGATGAGCTCAGCGCCACCAATATCACTCCAAACAACGGCGGAAATCGACGGCAATCTACCGGAGAAGGGTTCAAATGAACAGTAACTATCGAGGGTTTACTGGAGAAAAAGATGAGGAATATCGGGTTCAAAATACGCTAAGTGTTGAGCAGCACTTGGTATATAAATCCTCGAATCACTACTGTTCTAAGAAATTCAGATCTCTGCTTATACTAAGGCAAAAGTCCTCTCAAAGCTGACTCCAGCTTTCGCCCTCAATTGGCTATGCTGATATGGTTCAAGTGTCTAAACAAGTTATTAACTCCACAGCAAACGAGATCGCACCAACTAATCAAAACGACGTAGCATAGCTTCCACAGTTGAAACAGATCTCTCTCAAAATACGCTAAGTGTTGAGCAGCACTTGGTATATAAATCCTCGAATCACTACTGTTCTAAGAAATTCAGATCTCTGCTTATACTAAGGCAAAAGTCCTCTCAAAGCTGACTCCAGCTTTCGCCCTCAATTGGCTATGCTGATATGGTTCAAGTGTCTAAACAAGTTATTAACTCCACAGCAAACGAGATCGCACCAACTAATCAAAACGACGTAGCATAGCTTCCACAGTTGAAACAGATCTCTCCCTCTAGCGACATCTCTCTCCCTCGCTAGCAACATCTGAACAGATCTCTCTCACAGCTGCGTTGACTAGCGTTGACATCTGTTCACGCTACTACTGAGTACCAACATCTGAATGTTCACAATATCACGTGCAAGAACGCTGCTGGCCTATCTTCTCCCAGCGATGAACCTCAAATCTGAATTACCACTGTAATCACAATTTTCATGACGAATCTTAATCCAAAATCTGATTAGCCACTAAATCTTATTATTACAGATTTCTAGTCCTCACATACAGCGTATACGAAACCAGAGTTGCAACAGTGTTGAATCTATGTAACAGATCAGATCTTATTTTGATAAACAAAAAACCTGCTCTTATGTTTTAACGATTTAATCGAGTGCATAGTTCAGCTGAAGCAGATCAGACGCGAGCTGAAGAAGCGCGTTGTAGCAGATAAGCTGCGAGCTGAAGAAGCGCACTGTATCAGATCGGAAGCAAGCTGAAAGCGACAAACTGAGTGAGATTGAGAAGATGTCCAAGCTGGAATAGTTGGGGATGCACAAAATGGTCCAGCAGACGACATCCAAGCTGATCCAGCTTAGAGCGAAAATCAGCACAGAAGAAACCAGTTCAGAGCAGGTATCAGCTCAGGAGAGAAGCGTTCAGTTCAGAGATCAAGTGTAGATCAGAGTTTAGCTTACAGGTTCAGACAGAGCAGATGAACAATATTAAGTTTAGAGATCAGCTTAGAGCACTTCAGGGCAGAACCGATCAGAATTAGTTCAGATAAGATTAGAAGCACAGAGAGAATCAGATAGGCTCAGGCCTAGAACAGATCAGATCAGAAGATCATCTCAGACTAAGCATATTAGAATAGATGGGTACAAGAGCAGCTTAGAGAAGAAGCGCAGAAACAACTCAAGAGCAGAAAGACTCAGATTAGAACAGCTTAGAGCAGATTAGAGTAGATGAGAACAAGAGCAGATCAGTTGAGAATCGCAGAAACATATTAGAGCTGAAAGAGGAAGAACAGAGCAGAATAGCTCAAACAGCTCAGAGTTGTACAGAGAACAACAAAACAGCTCAGAGCTGTACAAAGAAGGTCGAAGAAGATCAGATCTGTACAGTGCAGAATGAAACATCTCAGATCTGTACGAAACATATTAGAGCAGAACAAAGCAGTACTAAGCAGATTAGAGCAAGAACAACGAGGGAGCTTCATAGAAGATCAGCTTAGGGACCAACTTAGAGGAACAACATAGCAGATCAGCCCAGAGCTGTTCAATCGAAGTCAAGAAAATCATACGAGCAATGAACAGAACAAGCGAGGACAAAACTGTATTTTGTCCAAGCGGAAAGAGCCTTTGAATTTCGTCAAAAGAGGAAAGAGTCTTTGAAAGCCAAAAGAAGAAAGAGCCTTATGCCATGGCTGAAGATCAGATTGACAGGCACAAAATAAGGGATCTCTCCAACGGTAATAATTCATCAAAGGTTATATATATACTTAAGATTCGAATGAAGACATCAACATGCAAAACAGAAGTGTGCACACAACGACATATATGCATGAAACACAAGAAAGAGAGAGAGTATGTGCAATCGTCGAGAGTTGGTATACACAGGTGGAAGGTGGTGTACAGGCTGAGAATTGTGCCCAGGTGTGAGCTGGTGCACAACCGAGAGCTTAAACAAAGAATCATTATAGTCGACTACACAACTTCGGAAGAGGATGAAGATATCAGCTTTGAAGAAGTACTTCACAGCGTGTGAGAAAATATTTGAGAGAGAGTGAGCTTACACTATAAATCTCACACACACATTCACTCACATATTGAGAGATGAGCGAAACAGATTAGAGTGAATGTGAGAAACAGAATCATTGTAGTCTTTGAACAGAGACATTAAACATGTTCATAGTGTCGCAGCTCACATAGTTTGCGGGCTGGTGTGTAGCGTGGAGCGCTAGGAGTTCTCGCAGCTTGCGGGCTGTTGGATCGGGTTATTGCAGAAGCTGTAATAATCAAAGTCTTCTAGTTGAATCATTCCAGTTTGGAAGAAGGGGAGACGTAGGATATTCAGCTCCGAACAATCATAAACAAACATATGAGTTCTTTACAGTCTTCAATTTACAGCTTTCTACATTCATAATTGGATCGAATAATTTTAACAAACATTTTTCAATTTTCAGAGAGTATATTAAGATGTTTTCCGCTTGGTTTTTATACAAAATATAATATACTTCTCGGTGCTCATATATTTCAAGAATCAGAGCTATTACAGCTCATGCAGAGTTAGTTTCTCATCGTTCAGATCGTGCATGATTTTTCCAGCATGCAGCTCTGCTCCGTGCTGATCCAGCTCTGACGTGATCTGCTTGGCGTGCTGTTTTTCAAAACCCTTTTTAAAAGCACGTTATCTGAATTTTTTATCCATGAATTGGTGCCCGAGCTATGTGTGAGCTAACGATACCAGTTTTCGAACCTATCAAACAGCGTTGTACTTATTTCTTGGATTTCACTCCTGAAACAAATCGTATTAAAGGAGCCACCTTTATCTTACCGCTCTGAGAGATCATTGTCTGAACCATGGTATTACTAACTACAACATAGAGGAGGATGTTACACAATATTCTCGTTGTGTTGCATTACTCATTACCGGTGGTTGCATGTTCCCAGACTCAGAGTGTGCTGCGGTTAAGCTTATGTACTTACAATTTCTTTAAGATATTGATAGGGTATATAGATACATTTTGGATTCTGCCGTGCTTGCATATTTATATAGAGAGTTATGTAGCAATGCAATGGGACAAAAGGTGGACATTTGTGGATCCGTGCAGATTCGGCATGTATGATTGCACTATTATATGAATGCCAAATACATATATTTTTTTGACTTGATTATATAATTCTACGTTGTTGTAGATTTTGGCATGGTCGAGGATCACTATATTTTGTCCAGAGAGATACAAACAATGCTCTACTGCATCGGAGCATGCGGCAGATGCACTTCAGGGTCTACCTATCCCACCATATGGCGCAGTGTATTCTTTTTATGGGTTTCTTATATGACCGTAGTTTGTTATTTTTTTATATTACGTTACTTATACTAATCATTCATATTGTAGGTGGAAGCGTGGGTTCTCGTGGACACACACTACACGTCCAGTTCAAGTGGCTCGTTTACGATATTGACTCACCAAAGGTCAACGCATTTTTGCACAAAAACCGATATCGACAAAAAAATTTTCAATTTGTACCACTAATTAGAACTCCGTCAATTAAAATTATTAAGCAATCATTTATAAAAAATTTTAAAATTAAAATAGAAAAATACATCTAAATTAAGCGTATGTATCAAACATAAATATAAATTACAAATGAGTAAATTCAGATAAAATGGAAAAGTCAAATAATATATTTGAAACTTAAGATTAATGTGAGACAAGTTTCAAAATTTTTTTAAGTAATTTATAAAGGTACATAATTACAATTCAAATTAGATACCATAAACTATAGTTACAATTAATAAAAATATTTTAAAATTTTAACTCTAAAAACTGAATATTAGAAAATAATACTAATGATACAATAAAATTGAAATATTTTCAAGTGAGTGAAAAATAAAACCAAAAAAATTTAATTCAATTTTTTGGTAGCTAAAATATAATTCGTAATTACTTAATTACAAAAATTATTAATGAAAATAATGCTATAATTATCAATCCTTCTAACTTTAAATTAACCGGGGGAGGCTGAATGAACTCTTTTGCTAGGTTTATTTTAAAACTTGATTCAATGATTTTACTGCTCGACACAAACCTCCAGCCGAGTTACCAGCTTGAAGGGTTCTCAGTGATTGCCGTTTGTCACGTGTAATAAAACAATTTTATGCAGAAAGAACACGATTCAAATAGTGAACAATTTAGACAAGTGCGAGAAAGTAAAAGATTAGGAGTCGAGAGTTTGTTTCTGGAAATTCGGAGAAATATCTCCCACGTCTCTCCTTCTTCCTCAATAGGAAGGGTATCTACTAGAAGATTTGATTTATACAACCCTTTGTACAAACCTGATCCCACAACCAGTAGCTACGAGAACTCCTAGCACTCAACCACGAACACAGACCCGCAATCTGGTTCTAAAATACGCTGAAACAACAATGAGCTGGTTGTGCTACTCTAGCACTCTACACTCTCTGCTTATGATTTAAAATGATCACTTGACACTATAGAGTGTGTGTATAGAAGAGTATGTGACACAAGAATTGAATAAGGTGTTTGTGCGTGTGTCACTTGTTGTGAGCTGGTTCAGTATGAACTTCGCTTTTGCTTGTGAAGAGCTGGTTAACTTGTGTGTTAATCTCGTTGTAGTTCGTCACTGTGTGTTTCATCACTCTTCTCAGCTGCTCTTCTCTTCTATTTACTCTTTGGATACAACGATAATAAATGTAACCAGTACACACGTTGTATGCATCCAAATTGAATTTTCTACGAAGCCTTAAATGCTTGTACGGTGAAAGTACAACTCCCTTAAATGCATTGCCCTTTTTGGAAATTCTGCACCGTATTCAGTTTGAACTCAATCTCTGTGTATCTGATTTTAGCTCCAAGTAGTTCCAACGACTACAAATCACTGCAGAGATGTCAAATGTCTCATATCTAACTGTACGTAGCTTCAAGAAATCCGAAATTCAATTTTCTATGTTGTCCAATACTCAGCTGGTCTCCCGATCTGGTTCCTGAACATTTGAACTTCTTTTCTTAATCGGGTTCTGAGCTTGATCCTATCAATATGTTTTGAAGTATTCTGCTCATGTCTTTGTTCAGATAGCATTCTTTGTACGCTTATATCTTCAGTACTAAACCACTCGTGAAATCATTATGCTTCGAGCTGGTTTGGCTTAACTGTTCTTCCAGCTGATCTGTTATTCTTCTTCTCACTCCAGCTGGTCTGGTTTCTTAACTATAAACCACTCTCTATATCTTGGAATTTTCTCAACTTGATTATCCTCATCCGGCTATGTCATCTTAGGATTTGTATCAGCTTTTGACTTAGTCCCCAGCTGGTTTTTCCTAAACCAGCACATCTAAATATCCTGAGCTGGTTTGACCTTGACCAGCTTGACCAGAATACCTTTGCTGGTTTGTCCTTTTGATTTTTCCTTAACCAGATTGTCTTTGCTCCTATCTGGTTTCTTCGTCCAACCGTGTAAGCTTCGTCCAGATCTGATGCCTTTGGTCTTGATTATATCTCCTTTATTTTTCATCACCAAAACTTCTGAAATTTGCTCTAACAATTTTCCCATTTTTGGTGATGACAAAACTTTGGTCGGTGACATAATTTAGATCGCAACAAGAGATTTTTATTTACCATTGAACAATTAAAAATTGCAACTATGTACAAACAACTTGATCCTTAAAAAAAACTAAGTCCATCCTTTCTCAAAACCATCGTCTCCTCTTATAGCCACTGCTTCCTTATCCCCTTTTTATAGTTTGGTCCTTTGCCCCTAGTACTGCTTGGACCTTCTCCTTGTCTACTCGGTCCTTGGCCTCCTTCAGACCCATGTCTCCGTCCTCCTTCCCTCTTTTTGGCATCACCAGTCTCCTTAAGGTGATTAACCAACTCTACCAGCTGCATTTTAACAAAGTCAAGATCATTGGCAAACTAGTACTGCTGCTCAGCCAGCTGACGAACTAGGTTGGTCTCAAACGATGTTTGGGAAGAAGTAACGTTGGCGGCCACCGTTTCCATTTTATCATAAAAACCACACTTGTAGATGCCAAAGTCGTGCTTCATAAAGGTTTGAATATCAAAAACTGCTCAACTTTGGAGTCTAGAGATCCAAGTTTGGAATCCATGGATGTCACCCTTGAATCAATAGCTTGTACCTTTGAATCCATAGAGCCAATCCGTGAATCCAAGGAAACAACAGCTTTTCCGACCGCTGCGAGCTTAACTTCAGCATGAATAGTAGCTGGGGGACTGGAGACAAAGACTTTCTGTGACCCGTTGTGGAAAGAATATTCATCATTTTCTGAATCCAAAAAGCCTATCCGCTCTTCTCGGCTTTCATTATATACAACCATCTGTAAGTTATTTACAGGATCCTCGGTGTGAGTGGAAGGACTGTCAAAAGAAGTAGAATTCTCACTAGAGCTAGGATTGGAGTTGATATAGAAACTCATGTTTGCGCTTTGGCCACTTTGTATGGAAGGATGAAAACTAGAGGTTCGGGAACTAGAGTGATTTGGACTATGGTGTGACTGATCCTCTGTCTCAGGAACTGGTTGTCCTTTTGTCCATCCGTAAAACCTAACTGTACATTCTCTGTATCCTCTTTTGTTTTCAACAACCTGGTTAACTATTTGAATCTGTACATATGGCTGATCTGCCTTCCTTGCCGATGCTTGCTCTTGTTCAGCCTGAGTAGAAAACTCAAGAGTAGGGATCCGTGGGTGTGCTGATGGAGACATAGTGATATGGAGAGTGTTTGTGCTGGCAGCATCGCCTGCTATTGAATCTTCCGGAGCTACAAAGGTAGACCAGCTAGTACTCTCAAATCCCTGTGTTGCCTTGCGATTTCTCTAAGTTCCTTACTGATAAATCGGATGAACATGTAATAATAGTTCACAGACTGCTCGTTTGACGAGTCCGTGGGTGTGCTGATGGAGACATAGTGATATGGAGAGTGTTTGTGCTGGTAGCATCGCCTGCTATTGAATCTTCCGGAGCTACAAAGGTAGACCAGCTAGTACTCTCAAATCCCTGTGTTGCCTTGCGATTTCTCTAAGTTCCTTACTGATACATCGGATGAACATGTAATAATAGTTCACAGACTGCTCGTTTGACTTGAAATTTTCCAGGTGCTCATCAACGCTTTTCTGCACCTCCATCTTATAGAGTTTGTACATGTTGAGCGTCGTCGCTCAAACAATTCAGAGACTTGCTCCGTATCTCCCCATAATAACAAATTCTCTTCAATCTGAGCCAAAGGTTCAAAAGATGAAACATATTTGATCCGTACCTCTTTACGGAAGTGCACCCATTCATCAAAAGTATCCATCCTTGCAGATAAATCGTACCATGCGGATTTTATCACCAGCTGACAGTGCTCTTCAACAGAGATAGGTTTAACCAGAATAACTAGGGTCTCTTTACCCTTTGAGGTGGGATCTATCTTGGGCAGGAAGTATGTCGCCCAATTAATCTCCAGGATTTCAATAGGGGTAAAGATACCCGATCTAGTGAACGTCAGGGATGGCTGAGCTGGCTGCTCAGGTGCAGGCTTGACCACAATCGCCCTTTTGTCAGTACCAGTTACCTTCTCATGCTGGTAACCACTTTGCTCCTTCTCGGTTCCGTCAGATTTTTCTACCCAGTCCACAATCTCAAAAGTTTCCCCTTCGGGACATCCACTAGTAACCATTTATTGCTCGTCCTGAATAGTAGTAAATGCAATTTCATCCTGACCCCTTGGTCATCTTGACTCTCATGTTCCATACACTCTTCGTATCCCTCAGCGTTGGAATCAGTTACAATTGTCTTTACTTCTTGATCAGCAATTTTTCTCTCATGCCCCTCTGGGCCACAACCAATAAACTCAGCACCAGTCGGCATCTTACCAGCAGTTGGCACCGTCTCTTCCCCAGTTGGTATCTCAGGGATTCGACTAGGCTGGGATTCGGCCTGTTGATCGACGGTAATCTTCACTTGCTTCGTTCGTTTGGTCCGAAGCTTTTTAGTAATTTTAATCGACGCAGTAGATACGGTAGCTTCCGAATCTAGGGTTCAACCACTTTCTTGCGCTTTCAGCGACGTTCCTTCAATCCAGCCAGCATGCACTAATCTTCATCTGAGCTGGTCCCAGATGTAGAATTTGTAGAAGTAGTTTGACCCTCAGCCTCCACGAATGGCTGTTCAGCTACCTTCGTTGCCTTTGCTCTCTTTTTCTTCTGTTCCACTGTTGGCTCTTTAGCCTTCTACTTTTTGCTAGCTGCTTGTTTCTTCTTCTTTTCAACTTGTGTCTCCACTTGCATATCCACAGGTTTGGTTATGTTAGACTGACCACCCTCTGTACCACTCGCAGTGTCTTTGGTCTGTTTGCTGGACTCACTAGTTGGTTTAACATCCATATTTTTCTTTATATACGTTTGCACCGACTTGTTGGTTAATACCTTTTGAGGGTGTAATTTGACTTATTCCCCGAGGTCATTCTTCACCAACTTTTCCAGTAAAATAGTAACCTGTACCGCAAACCCTTGGGACTGCCTTTTAGGGTTGTTTACCATGTTTACCAGTACTTGAAACAACACCTGACTCAAGTTCACCTTCAATCCTACAGAGATTGCCACCATTAGATCAAATTTTCACTTGTGACTACGTCAAATGACCCAACCTTGGCACATAACGCCTTTGCCACAGTATCGTGTACCAGTCGAAACTCCATCTTCATTTCACGTTTCTTACTGGGTGCCCTGAATGGCACATCAGACCCAGAGAACCTATTTCTCATTTCTATCACAGTCTCCTTTGGTACATCCATGAAGCTTGTCGCCCCCTCTGTGGGTAACCCAAAAGCTTTAGCGAAGATCTCTTTCGTCAATGCCAGTTTCCGATTGGCGACGAAACTTACAATGGTTCCCGCTATCACTCTTGAGTTGGCAAAGAACTCAATCACAGCGGCCTCATATATGGAACCGAATGCTGCCAAAAATCCTTCAAGCCCTGAGTCTACCAGGGTCTGGAACATACGGGCCATCCCAGTGTGCTCCATAGCAAGCACAGACTCAAACTCAACCTACAGAGCGTTCACAAATAGAGAGGAATCCATTTCTGATAATAAAAGATTGGAAATTTTGAGAAAACATAAAGGATTTCACGAGAATGAGATTACAATTTTTTCTAGATTTCTTGGTTTGCGCGAAATTTTTTAAGGCGTATGGTAAAAAGGTAAAGTTAAGCGGTTTATGTACCAGCGGGAAGAGAGAAGGGTTTTTCTGGACACGTGTCATCATCAGGTTAAAACGACATTTGAAATTCCAGAAGTGATGACCGTCCGATTTAAAATGAATTTTAAACGCTAACCCAATCTCCACCGTTCAATTTACTATATACCAGCACAGAAACAAATAACACAAACACCATGATAACATCACGCTGTACGTGTCTCAAGCTGGACTGCATACCATCTAGAAGACAAACAACGGACCTTTGAGTTATCTGTTTGAGTTATGTTGTTCCCCCTGAATGTATGCATTCAGAGCATAATCAAGACATATCCAAGAGACCCAAAATATTTCTAAAGTAAGAAAACTTAGCGTCCAGTAGAGTCTTGGTGAAGATATCAGCTACTTGATGATCCGTTGGTACATGCTCCACCCGAACATCTTTCGTTTGCACGTGGTCTTGAATGAAATGATGGCGTATGTCGATGTACTTGGTTTTGGAATGCAGCACACGGTTCTGAGTGATTGCAATTGCACTAGTGTTGTCGTAAAAGATTGGTGCTTCCTGTGCATAAATGCCATAGTCCCGAAGTTGTTGTTGAATCCATAGCATTTGAGAGAAACAACTTCCAGCTGCAAGGTACTCTAACTCAGTGATGGACGTAGCAATTGATGTCTGTTTCTTGCTAAACCACGATATTAATCAATCACCCAAGATTTGACAGGTGCCACTTGTGCTACGCTGATCAATATTACACCTTGCATAGTCTGCATCACTATAACCAATCAAGTTTAAACTTGAATCTTTGGGACACCAAAAAACAAGATTTTGCGTGCCTTTCAGATAATTTAGAATGCGTTTAACTGCCATGTAATGTGATTGTTTTGGATTAGCTTGAAACCTTGCACACATACAGACCGAAAACATAATGTCTGGTCTGCTTGCAGTGAGGTATAAAAGCAAACCAATCATCCCATGATACATGGTTACCTCTACGGCTGTTCCAGCTTCGTCTTTGTCCAGCTTGATGGAGGCACTCATGGGAGTGGCTGCTCCTGAGCAATTTTCCCATCCCGAACTTCCGGATAAGTTCTTTTGTATACTTAGCTTGATTTATGAATATTTCATCCTCAAACTGCTTTACTTGTAGTCCTAGGAAAAATTTCAGCTATCCCATCATGTTCATCTCGAATTTATCCTGCATAAGTTTGGAAAATTTGTCGCAGAGCTTGGAATAAGTAGAGCCGAAGATAATATCATAAACATATATCTGTACCAACAAGATATGATCATTTTTCAAAATTTGAACAGTGCCTTGTCAACAGATCCAATAGTAAAATCATGATTTATTAAAAATTCGGACAGAGTATCATACAAAGCTCTGGAGCTTGTTTCAGACCATACAACGCTTTATCAAGCTTGTACACAAATTCTGGTATGGTATGATCAACAAAGCCAGGAGGTTGTATAACATACACTTCCTCATTCAGTATGTCATTTAAAAATGAATTCTTCACATCCATCTGATAAAATTTGATGTTTTTGAGTGATGCATATGTAAGAAAGATTCTAATGGCTTCTAGTCGGGCTACGGGCGCGAATGATTCTTCAAAATCTATTCCTTCTTCTTGCCTATACCCTTGAGCTACTAGCCTGGCTTTGTTTCGAACTACATTTCCTTGTTCATCTAAGTTATTCCTAAAGACTAATTTGGTACCTATAACATTTTGATCCTCAGGTTTAGGAACTAGATGCCATACTTTACTACATTCGAATTGCCCTAGTTCTTCTTGCATTGCTTCTATCCAGCTTGGGTCTGCTAAGGCCTCTTCACTTTCTTAGGCTCTATATGCGATATGAAAGCGGAATTAAAATATTCGTTTATCATCCGGCCTCGACTGGAGAAGTAGGATTATCGATGACCAGCTCGGGTGGATGATTTCTATTCCACCGAAGACCTGGTCTGTATGAGGTAGATGGTTCGAGTTGTTCCCCTGCATCCCAGCAGGATCTACTGGAATTCCACTTGTCGTAGGACCACTTGTTATGCTTGTCCTATCAGCTTGTGAGTGGTCTCTACCAGCTTGATCATGATCCGGACCAGCTTGCTCAACGTCTTGAATATCTGCGTTGGTAATCGGCTTGTCCAGTGTGTGCTAGTCATCAGCTTGACATCTTTTAAGTACCTCATCGTCACTTGGTTCCTCTAGATTAGTAGATTCCAGACGAGTGCACAGATCATTTAGCTTTGAAGCTGATGTTGATCTAAAACTGGTTTCATCTAACACCACATGCGCTGATTCTTCGACAGATAGTGTCATGTTATTGAAGACTCGATATGCTCGACTTACAGCTGAATATCCCAGAAAGTTACCTGCATCATATTTAGCATCAAAGGCTTTTAAATATGTTTTACCATTAATATGAATAACACATCTGCATCCAAACACCCTGAAATATGAAATTTCAGGTTTCTTGCCAATCCAGATCTCATATGGGGTAACTCCATGTCGTTTGTTTATCATTGATCTGTTCTGAGTATAGCAACCGGTGTTTACTGCTTCAGCCCAAAATTTATTTGAGATACCGGAATCAACAATCATAGTTGTAGCAGCCGCTTTTAAATTTCTATTTCGAAGCTCGGCTAACCCGTTCTGCTGAGGTGTTTTGGCCGCACTCAACTCATGTTTAATTCCAATGTCATGCAGATAGAGATACCGGAATCAACAATCATAGTTGTAGCAGCCGCTTTTAAATTTCTATTTCGAAGCTCGGCTAACCCGTTCTGCTGAGGTGTTTTGGCCGCACTCAACTCATGTTTAATTCCAATGTCATGCAGATAGGAGGAAATTTTAAAATTTGAAAACTCTGTTCCTCGGTCACTCCTAATCCGGTTGACATTGCAAGATTGCTCATTTTGTAATCGTTTTAAGATCTTGATCGACTGATCGGCAGTTTGATCTTTGGATTTCAAAAACAACACCCATGTAAATTTTGAAAAATCATCAACCATGACAAGGGTGTATTTCCTTTCCCCTAGACTGGTTACGGGTATTGGACCAAAAAGATCCATGTGTAAAAGATCCAGCTTACGTGAGGTTTTGTCACTGCCTCTTGTTTTGAAAGTAGATTTTAAATGTTTACCCAACTGACAGGCAGGACAAATCTTGTTTCTTGAAAATTTTAGCTTGGGCAAGCCATCAACTAACTCACGCTTACTCAGATTGGCAAATATTTTGAAATTCAGATGGTTCATCCACTGACGCCATAGCCAGCTCTTCGAAGAGTCAGCTACTAGGCATGTTTGTTCTGTATGCGGTTTATCCGACCAGTCGACTTTGTAGATGTTACTATATCGATATCCTACCAACACAGTCAGACCTTCTGGATTCAAAACTATGCATGTGTGCTTTTAAAATTTGACAAAGTAATTACTATCGCACAACTAACTGATACTTATCAAGTTGTAGCACAAGTTCTCAACCAGAAGAACATTGTTGACAATAAAATTACCATGGGTAAGCTTACCCTTACCCACAGTTACCGTTAGCGATGATTGCTCCAATCTTGATACCTGTTGTGCATGCAATCACATATCAAGAGAATTTGGTACCGTTTGATTCATTTGGGTCTAGGTTTGATTAGACCTTTCGGGACCCACACTTGGATAATCTTTATCCATTTACCGATGTGTGTGTGTCAAAGTATTTGTGTGCTCCGTGTGTATTCTTTGATCTGGATGGAGCTTGATATGAAACATACGAACCATTCGATCTGTGCTTACGGTGTGGAGGCCTGTACTGCCTATCCTTCGTTAAAGTTCGTGTTGGCGCAGCGGCGGATCCGGATCCTGCTCCCGGGGTTGCAGCGGAAGATTTCAAAATTTTGCACCGGGAACGGTCAATACACAACAAATACAGCAATAAAACATCCATAGGGTGTTTTAGATTGGTACCTTGCTGGCGTCTAGGCTCCTGGCTCCGACCAATTTCACGAGGAAATCGGCACTTCAACGGTAGACGGTTGTCGTTCTCCTAATCCGGTCCACGACTAAAATCACGATCCCTTTGTCAGTCTGCACTAGAAAATGTGACGAATATTTCACGGACAGAATCTCCTCATCGCGACGGTCGGAACAAGTCCAACGACGACGACAGGCGGCGGCGCACGGCGGTGGGCGGCGGCACGTAAGGGGGGCGGCGGCCGAGAGGGAGGCGTGTGTAATCTAGGGTTAGGGTAGAGTGTGTCATGCAAACCCTAGGTCATCTATATATAGACTTGTGATGGGCTTGAACCGGTCCAATGGGCTTGGGTCGGGCCCAGGACCAGGGTGAACATTCGTTTCAAGTCCATCACCGTGGCTCCATCATAATCCCAATCGACGATCAGATCGGACCGATCTACACAGTTTACAAAACTGAGTATTATGATGCGAAAACAATTTTTCGGACCACCTAGTCCAAAATAGCAGTTGGCCCCTGCAAGTTTCAAGGATAGTCAAACTAGTCCAAACTTTAGGAAAATTGCATTTTGACCCCTGTTCAATTTTAGGAAGTCGAACTTCCATCCTTCCTCCTCCTATGCTCAACAAATTGAGCTTAATTTCCATGCGGGAATCGAGAAACCAGTACTTGTGTGACCCTCAATGGTTCAGGGATACAGCTAGCCGTGGGCCCACAACATGTGTGACTCCGAAACAACATTTTCGGACTAGCCCATCGGATCATGGTAAAGCGCCTAGCAACATCGCCACACATCCTTCCTCCTCCTATGCTCAACAAATTGAGCTTAATTTCCATGCGGGAATCGAGAAACCAGTACTTGTGTGACCCTCAATGGTTCAGGGATACAGCTAGCCATGGGCCCACAACATGTGTGACTCCGAAACAACATTTTCGGACTAGCCCATCGGATCATGGTAAAGCGCCTAGCAACATCGCCACATGATCCCTAGGTATCACTGATACTGCCTGCAAGAACCAGTCGGTCATGGTTACCGTACAGTACGGTCCTTTCAACACAAATATCCTGATCAGATCAACGACCATTGGTAAATCGAGAGTCGCTAGAGATCCAATAACCATGCATACATCTCGGAGATCAAATAGTGACATCGCGTGTGTTACTAGGTAAACCCATTTACCTAAAACACATCTTGTACTCTGGCCAGAGATTTATCACACTATTATCTCCTCAGATAGCATAGGATATCCATGCACAAAGGCGAGCGGTGAATCCTCGACAACGAAGCATCGACTCCTACATGCATCGGGACCTCACTCAATCCCGCCACCTGATGACCCCAACAGAGTCGGTAAACGGATCAAAGTGAGGCATCTATCATGTAGAGTCTCAATGAAGTTTCGAGTAGTGAGGGCTAATCTGTACAACCAAGACCTCGAACTTAATCCACTCGAAAAATGGTAACCACTTGGAAAGTCAGAACGAGGGTAGTTCGATAGATCACCAGGTCACTATCCATCTGCATGCTCAGAACATCACAATGTTCCCTACCAATGAAACGTGGTACTTCACTTTGCAGATGCTAGTCTCAAGATCGGGCGGCCTTATCCTTATTTTGACGGTCCCAATCGACTAGGAACGAGTTTAGAATACACAGTGACTATTAGATGTGTTTCATGATTGCCATCATATCCACTATCACATCTAACATACACTATGAGAACATCACAATGTTCCCTACCAATGAAACGTGGTACTTCACTTTGCAGATGCTAGTCTCAAGATCGGGCGGCCTTATCCTTATTTTGACGGCCCAATCGACTAGGAACGAGTTTAGAATACACAGTGACTATTAGATGTGTTTCATGATTGCCATCATATCCACTATCACATCTAACATACACTATGGTGCATTCTAGGTCTTTATCCAACACAATTGTTAACATTATATCCTAATGAAGATAAAGAATGCCATATAAGAATACGAATTTCATAAATAAAGATCGTTTTACAAAGAGTCAACAAGAACCCACACGCCACAAGTTGGCTAGTTGGGCACCTACTCTAACAATCTCCCACTTGCCCTAAAGCCAACTACTCATCAGACGCAGTCCCATTGTTTCGCGATATTTTTCAAACAACGGTCCTGGCAAGGGCTTCATAAGTGGATCAGCAATGTTGTCTGCAGAGGCGACTCTCTCGACTCCTATGTCACATCTAGCCACAATATCTCGGATTATGTGGTATTTCCTCAGTATATGTTTGGATCTTTGGTGAGACCTAGGCTCCTTTGCTTGCACAACGGCACCCATGTTGTCACAGTACACCGGGACTGGACCAACTCCTTTAGGGATTACGCCCAACTCTTGGACGAAATTCCTCATCCAAACCGCCTCTTTAGCAGCAGCTGATGCTGATGTACTCAGCCTCAGTGGTTGAATCCGCGATGGTGTCTTGCTTGGAACTCTTCCAAGAGACAGCACCACCATTGAGCATTAATACAAATCCAAAGGTTGACTTCGAATCATCCACATCACATTGGAAGCTAGAATCAGTGTAGCCTTCCAATTTCAGTTCACCACCCCCATAGACCATGAACATATTCTTAGTCCTTCGTAAGTACTTAAGAATATCTTTCACGGCTTTCCAATGCATTTGGCCGGGGTTGGCTTGGTAACGGCTCGTGACACTCAGAGCATATGCGACATCCGGTCTAGTTGAGATCATGCCATACATAATACTACCTATTGCCAAGGCATATGGAACACGTGTCATACTCTCTATCTCATCATCAGTCTTTGGACACATAGACTTAGATAGAGTGACCCCGTGGCACATAGGTAGGTGTCCTCTCTTGGACTCTTCCATATAGAACCGCATAAGTATGGTATCTATGTAGGTAGCTTGGGTGAGTCCGAGCATCCTTTTCGATCTATCTCTATAGATCTGTGTTCCCAGAATATAGGATGCTTCACCCATGTCCTTCATCGAGAATCTACTAGACAACCACACTTTAGTTGATTACAACATCCCTACATCATTCCCATTGAGTAGAATGTCATCAACATAAAGTACAAGGAATGTCACAGCATTTTTAACTACCTTCTTGTACACACATGGCTCCTCGGGATTCTTGATGAAACCAAATTCCTTAATTTTTCATCGAATCTCAGGTTCCAACTTCTCGATGCTTGTTTGAGACCATAGATCGATCTCTGAAGTTTGCATACTTTGTGCTCACTTCCTACAGATGTGAAACCCTCAGGCTGCATCATATAGATCTCTTCCTTAATGTTTCCATTAAGGAACGCAGTTTTCACATCCATTTGCCATATCTCATAGTCGTACCATGCCGCTATGGCTAGTAGGATTCTAATTGACTTGAACATAGCGACCGGTGAAAAGGTTTCATCATAGTCAACACCTTGCCTTTGAGTGTAACCTTTCGCGACCAGTCGTGCCTTGTAGGTCAGTACCTTACCATCAGGCCCAAGTTTTCTCTTGTATATCCATTTACATCCAATAGGAACTATTCCTTCGGGAGGATTAACAAGAGTCCAAACTTGGTTTGAATGCATCGAGTCAATCTCAGACTGCATTGCTTCAAGCACAAATTAGAATCAGCATCAGAAATTACCTCCTTGAAAGTTCTTGGATCACATCCAATAGTTTGATCACTATGATCATCTTCAAGGAGGAAACCATATCTAACAGGAGCCCTAGGAACCCTTTCAGATCTCCTAGGTGCGTCCATTTCTGGTATTGGCTCTTGAGGTGCGGAAGATTCACTTGGTACTTCAGTTGGTTATCGAACCTCTTCGAGTTCTACTATCTTGCCTTTTCTATCAAGTAGAAACTCCATTTCTAGAAAGGTGGCATTTCTGGAAACAAACACTTTTGTTTCATTTGGATAGTAGAAGTAGTATCCAATAGAATTCTTTGGATACCCAATGAAGTAACATAAGATGGATCTATTATCCAGCTTATCTCCCACTGTCTGCTTCACGTAAGCAAGACATCCCCAAATCCTCAAGTATGAGTATTTGGGCGGCTTGCCCATCCATATCTCATATGGAGTTTTATCCACTGCCTTTGTGTGGACATTGTTCAATAACATTACCGCCGTTTCGAGCGCATAGCCCCAAAACGAGGTAGGAAGCTCAGTGAAACTCATCATAGATCGAACCATGTCCATCAAGGTTCGATTACGACGCTCCGCTACACCATTGAGTTGTGGTGTGGCCGGAGGGGTCCACTGTGAGAGAATCCCATTATCTTTAAGATAGTCTTGAAATTCAGCACTTAAATATTCTCCACCTCGATCGGATCGAAGCATTTTAATACTTTTCCCCAACTGATTTTCTACTTCAGCCTTGAATTCTTTGAAATTTTCAAAGGATTCAGACTTGTGCTTCATTAAGTACAAGTACCCATACCTAGAGTGATCATCGGTAAAGGTGATGAAGTATGTGTGACCGTACTTAGTACCAATGCTAAGTGGGCCACACACATCAGTATGGATCAAATCCAATAGGCCTTGAGCATGTTCAGACTTGCCCGTGAAGGGTTGTTTAGTCATTTTTCCCTTGAGACAAGACTCACAAGTCGGTAGGGAGTTAATATCTGACATATCAAACATGTAACTCCTAACCAACTTGTTCCCTATTCAAGGAAACATGACCTAGCCTAGCGTGCCAAAGTTTTGCCGGGTTCAAGCTATCGTTTTCCTTTTAATAGTTGTTGTATGTGTTTTCACATCGCGAGTTGGAACTTCTTTTAATTTTAAGGTGTATAGATCGTTTTCGCGTTCCCAATTCCAATCAAACATTCATTCTTGTATATATTGCAAATCAAATTGGCAAAATGACAAGAATATCCATCACTATCAAGCATAGAAACAGAAATGATGTTCTTTAATAATTCGGGAGCAAAAAAAATGTTTCTCAATAACAACTTAAAATTTGAAGAAAGAAACAAATAAACATCTCCTATAGCTACAGCAGCAACCCTTGCTCCGTTGCCAAGCCTCAAGTGGGTCTCACCCTCTCTAAGACGTCGGCTTCTTGTCATTACTTGAAAATCATTGCAGATATGAGATCCACATCCGGTATCAAGTACCCAAGAAGTCGAATTAAGAGACATATTTATTTCAATGTAGAACATACCTTTTGCAGTTCGCAACTGCTCAAGGTACTCCTTGCAGTTCCTCCTCCAGTGCCCAGGCTTGTGGCAGTGGTGGCAAACATCCTCAGATTTATTTGGCTTTGAAGTCCTTGCCTTTGGCTTCTTGGTGGGTTTTCCTCCTTTGCAGGGGCAGAACGTTTCTTACCCTTGCATTTGGGCCCCTTCTTCGCAGAGGAAGAAGAGCCCATAAGGAGGACGGGCTTGTCCTTCTTTATGGTCCCCTCGAACACGACAAGCATGTTCACCACCTCTTCAAGGGTGGCTTCCAGCTTGTTCATGTTAAAGTTGACCACAAATGGGTCGAATGCAGCAGGGAGGGAGAGGAGAAGCAGATCCACAGACAGCTCATGTGGAAGTGTGATATCAAGGCCCAATAGCTTCTCAATGAGCCCAATCATATGAACCCCATGCTCGTGGACCGAAGTCCCATCGCGCATGTGGCTCGTCATGAGCTCCTTGACAGTAGTGAACCTCTCAGTCCGAGAGTTCTCCCCATACAGCTCCTTGAGATGAAGGTGTATGTCAGCAGCATACACCGTCTTCTCAAAACGCCGCTGCATTTCGTTAGACATTGATGCTATCACATAGCACCGTGCCTTAAGCTCATCGTCCCACCATTTGTCCAGCTTTGCCAGCTCCTCAGGACTGGCATCGGCAGGGGCTTCCTCCAGAGGGGTCTTCTCTAGCGTGTAGAGAAGTTTCTCCGAAGCCAAGACAATATTGAGGTTTCGAAGCCAATCTTGGTAGTTCAAACCAGTGAACTTGTTGCTATACAGTATAGCAGCAAGTGGATTTTTGATTGAAGACATTGTAATAGCAGTTTATACTGAAAGAAAACTAGACATGCATTACAGACTATTTATGAAAAACGCTAAGACATAAAACAAGGTCATTTAGTTTTATGAATTACCCTCCCACTATTTTAACGATTTCACCACCCTCTAATAAAATCGAGAAAGCAAGTTTCCTTAGTGGGTACACAGAGTCCAATCAAGAAATCATGGTCCCGAATAATATCAGTCAACCATGACCCTCAAAAGGTAGAGCCCAATTGCAATAGGTGCAACCTCCATGTATTTACCTCACGTCCAGTAAGGGCCCAATAATATGACGCCGATTACTATCACGTGTCAAGATGACCCATCAATGTTGAGTTGTGATGACGGTCCCCTTAACGTCCCCAATACTATGAGCCAACGTTAAAGTGAGTTCCAACCAACTCACAGCAAGTGTCAATGGTGTGTACAGCTTTTCGGCATACATAACCCCCTCAATAATATGAGTCGGGCCATGTATACGGGTAGAATCGACGTACACCCATTGTTGATGGAAGGTAGGAAATTTTAAACAATATTTAAATTCCCTTAGTTTATCGAATAAACTTTTAATCTTGATATAAATTTTAAATCAAATTTAAAATGAGGGATTTTAATTTTGAAAATTGGTATCAATAATTTTAAATCAAATTCAAAATCACGAATTCAACAGATATATATCACGCATATATAATGGGATGATCGATAAGCGAGAGCTATGCGATCCGTGGTTGCCAAGCACGGATCTAGGTCCAATCCTAGGTGACATGCAGTATGCAAATGCAATCCTATTACATCAGCTTCCAGTTTTACAAATCTTCGGTCTTCAATATATACACTTGTGATGGGCTTGAACCGGTCCAATGGGCTTGGGTCGGGCCCAGGCCCAGGGTGAACATTCGTTTCAAGTCCATCACCGTGGCTCCATCATAATCCCGATCGACAATCGGATCGGACCGATCTACACAGTTTACAAAACTGAGTATTATGATGCGAAAACAATTTTTCGGACCACCTAGTCCAAAATAGCAGTTTGGCCCCTGCAAGTTTCAAGGATAGCTAGCAACATCGCCCCATGATCCCCTAGGTATCACTGATAGTGCCTGCAAGAACCAGTCGGTCATGGTTAGCGTACAGTACGGTCCTTTAAAACAAATATCCCGATCAGATCAACGACCATTGGTAAATCGAGAGTCGCTAGAGATCCAATAACCATGCATACATCTTGGAGATCAAATAGTGACATCACGTGTGTTACTAGGTAAACCCATTTACCTAAAATACATCTTGTACTCTGGCCAGAGATTTATCACACTATTATCTTCTCAGATAGCATAGGATATCCACGCACAAAGGCGAGCGGTGAATCCTCAACAACGAAGCATCGACTCCTACATGCATCGGGACCTCACCCAATCCCGCCACCTGATGAACCCAACAGAGTCGGTAAACGGGTCAAAGTGAGGCACCTATCATGTAGAGTCTCAATGACGTTTCGAGTAGTGAGGGCTAATCTGTACAACCAACACCTCGGACTTAATCCACTCGACAAATGGTAACCACTTGGAAAGTCCGAACGAGGGTAGTTCGATAGATCACCAGATCACTATCGATCTGCATGCTCAGAACATCACAATGTTCCCTACCAATGACGTGGTACTTTTCCACTATCATGGTATTTTTCCACTATCACATCTAACATACACTATGGTGCATTCTAGGTCTTTATCCAACAAAATTGTTAACATTATATCCTAATGAAGATAAATAATGCCATATAAGAATACGAATTTCATAAATAAAGATCGTTTTACAAAGAGTCAACAAGAACCCACACGCCACAAGTTGGCTAGTTGTGCACCTACTCTAACAGTTTGAGGGGGCTAAACTTGTGTTATACCACCAGATATGGATTTACTCCTCATCTGTGCAATTCTTTTGTTTAGCCATCTCTCTCGAGACTTCTTAGGAGAAGTATACCCCAGCCCACAAAATCCGCCTTGCCAGATCGAAGGTTGAGCTGCTATCTTATCCTTATCAGAGTTTGCCTCTGCAAGCTGTCTCGTGCTGAATCTTACAAAGTTCATTGCTTTAAACTTTGTTCTTTCCGGCCTTGGAGTACTACTGGTTTCTGTTGTACTGCCCTCATCGCTATTATAGCCCAATCCGGTTCTGTCACCAGATGGCTTTGTAGCTCCATGCATTTTTTGTAGTGAGGCAGAAGATCTGGTACAGGAGCAAATTATACCAGCTATTCGCTGGTTTTCACAGAGTATCTTCGGACCTGCTTCTCAAATTTTCATTCTCAGTGTCAAGCTTACTTAGAGCAGCTTGCATATCTTTAGAGCTAACTAGCTCAGTGTTTGTTGCACAGCTCTCCCTGTCGGCTTTAACTTACTCGAATTATTGAGAAATCTTCTTGTATTCTAGGACCATTTCCGGTAACAAGGTCCTCACATGTGAATTCAGGACTAGAAAAATCAAATACATCCTCAGTGTCATCGGCCATTATACACTGTACTTCATCTTCGCTTTCGCTAGATGAGGAGGTTCCAGAGCTGGATTCCTCTGAATCTGAGTCATCCCAGGCACATTCTCCTCAGCAACCATTGCTTTCTCATTTCTCCCCTTTCGATAGAGCTTCTACTACATTTTATCTTTGTTGGAGCTGCGATCTGGTCGCTTCTTGGCGTCTCTCCTTGGCTTCCTACAATCAGCCATGAAGTGACCAGGCATGCCACAGTTATAGCATTTATCATCAGAAGGAGAGTTAATAATTTTCTTGGGAGAATCAAAAGAAGAGGGTTTAGTATTATGCTTCCGCATAAATTTTCCGAATTTCTTGATGAACAAGGCCATGGCATCCTTGCTTGTGAGACCCAAAAGATTAGTGGAGCGATTAATTTAATAAATCGGGTTTAACATAGACTAGATCAGGCGTGACCTGATCTGGGACGGACCAGCTTTGAGCTGGTATGATTAGTAAATATTCGCTGGTTTGAGCGTGATCAGATTTGGGTCAGTTTTGTTGAACGGTCAGATCTGGTTGGTTAGGTGTTTAGGAATCATTTTCGCAAGCTACTTGGGTGCGCTAAGTTGAATATTTGAAGCGGGTGATGAAGTGACGTCATTTGGAAGAAACCACTTTTGAGGAGAGAAATCTAGTAGCGCTACGTGAACCGATTCGGTTTGTAATTTGGTGTACACCTGTTCCGGGATGTCCAGACCAGAAGGTAGTGCGACGTCGTTTCGGGTTACCAGTAGATGCGGGTCAAGTGTATTATGTGCTGGGCAGTGTTTGTGATCAAATCTGTATGTATGAGATCTGTTCATCCGGATCTAGGTTGCGATGCGACGCCGTTTAGTGATATCCGTTTAAGGATCTAGTTGGATGACACGTGTGAGTGTGCCTAGGGATGATCTATTACAGCGAAGAGCTGTTGCTACTGCTTACGTTGAGATATGTTGTGCTAGAGTGCAGCTGGATGACATAGACCGGCTGGGAGAGAGAGAGACTAGTGAGTTGGTCAGATCTGAGTGGGACTCCTGTGCGACATAAATTGGTGTTAGTCCAGATCCGATTTAGCGTAGAGTCAAATCTGGTATGGTGTTCAGATCTGAGTGGTAACAGATGTGAGCCTGACTTGTCGGTGGCTACTGTTCACCAGATCTAGGAGATTTAAGTTATATAAATAGAAGATGTTGACTGTGCGATCGTCATTCTTCTCCAACACTTAGAAAATATCTCTCCCCGTAAACATATCCTCTACTGTAGCGAAACCCTTACTGTTTCATCGTGGTCTATTCTTCTAATTTCCGGCGATAGATAAATCCGATTGGAGCAAGATTGGTAGCGTTGAGTTCCCCTTGTTGAGACGTTTCCATTACTACCACTTTCTAAGGCTTTGGTTAGCTAGAAGAAGAACACGAAGAAGCTACAATGTGTTATCTGTTCGCGTTCCAGTCGATTGGTTCTTCCGTTCAGGTAGTGCTTTTGAATAAGTGTTAGATCCTACCTTATACTTCATTTAGAGCGACATATCGTGTTCTAAGGGTAGGATAGAGCTGGTTTGAGCTGGTGGCTCCCAGTTCGTAGTTTTGTGCTTACTGTCCCTGAGTTGTTGTTGTTGTTGGCTAATCAGGTTTCAGATCTGAGTTACTCGGGACCTCTGTTGTGGTAATTGTAACACAGAAGCTAAGGTACGGATTTGAGCTTGTATTACAGCTTTGGGATGAGCATGGATATCTATGTATGCTTTCTGGTGTGTTTTGCAGTATATGCTATCGTGCAGTTATTGCTTGCTGTTGTTTTGTGATGATTATTGTAAGTTGTTGCATTGGCATACACGCATCTTTCCTGTTGAGCTCATATATGTTAGACGTTGTTGTTGTGCTAACCCGTGTGTACCATGATGATGTTATTGAGGACGAGCGGCAATATCGTGCTCCTCAACTCCCTGCTGGTTTAGTTTTTAGCCGCTATGAGACGAGTGGATAGCTACCACGCTCTCATGAGCTTTGGCAACAGCAGGTTGAGTAATCTGATTTATGCTCTAGTACAGTGTGTTGAGACGAGTGGATAGCTACCACGCTCTCACATGCTTCGTGGCCACTACCCATTGTTCACATATGTTGACAGCTGTTGAGCTGGTCCTTCGAGCTCCTCTGGCTTCCTGATTCGTTTGTAGCCTGTTGCCTTTGCATCCTACTGTATCATTCATAGCACGTGCATTTATATCTGTTGCTATCTATTAGCTGTTTGTATTGCCCTCCGTACTGGGGTTTGACCCCCGTCCCTATAGGGCTAGCTATTTTGGTTGTTTGTGTGTTGTTCAGGTTATCAAGGCTTCTCAGCTGGTCGTGGATATGACTCAGCTGGTGGTGCATCGAGAGGTGGATAGAATGTCCCAGTTATCTATATGTTATAATTATGTATTAGAATCGTCACCGGGAACCATACCATAGTGATGTTCTATTGCTGATTGAGATTGTATGGTTTTGGGATACTCGATGCTTGTATGGTTATTTTGCTTGTTGATTGGTTCTTCGGTTGTTGTAAAACTAATATTTTGATTATAAATGTATTTTAAGTTATGTTTTCTAAATTAGGCCAAAGCGAAAAATTTTAGCCACTTTTAAATGCTTCCGCAGTAGACGACATTGCGTGGTTAATCTCTGTCGTGTACACCGGGCCTGAAATTTTTGTTATCAGAGCTTAAACTAGGATAAGATTGAATTCTTTTGATCACACTTGAGTCTAGGCACGTTGTTGCTTGTTGTGTGTGCTTGACTATATGTTTTATTTTCTGTGTGATCTTATTGTATTAGTGTTTGCCTAAATTCCGCCTAGACGTATGATAGGATCAATATGGATCAAAATCAGGCCTAGGAGTTCAGAAGGGAGGGGGTTGAATGAACTCCTTGGTATTTTTAAATTTTTGAAACCTTTAACACAATTTTTACAAGCACCCGCTTAACTTAAATCCGAGTTACCAGATTTAAGGTATCTCAATTTTAATGCTGATTTCTTGGCTAATAGTAAATGTGCGGAAATAAGCTAATCAACCAGTGAATAGTAAATGCAATAATGTAAAAGAGTAGGGTCAAGAATTTTTTTATGGAAGTTCAGATGTCAATATCCTACGTCTCCCCTTCTTCCTTTTCAGGAAGGTTCCACTAGAAGATTTGATGTTTACAGCCTCTGTAACCACCCAGTCACCGAGCCTCGCTCTAGGTGAACTCCTAGCAACTCCAATCAACAATCATGTTCAGAGCGCTGGTGGAGAGGTGCTTCACGAACTCTTGAGGAGACTGGTGTGGGGATTACTTGGGACAGTTTTTGTACTGCGTTCCGTCAGGAGTACGTTCCTGAGTCCTACGTTAACGCCCGGGAGCACGAGTTCGATAACTTGGTTCAGGGAACCATGTCTGTGGGGGAGTATGCTAGAAGGTTTTCTTTTCTCCTTGCCTATGTTCCTCATGTGTCTGGCCGTGAGAGGGCGAAGAGGATCGATTCTTGGAAGGGCTGAACGAAGATCTTTATTCCTTGGTGTTGATGAGTTCACCTACTAGCTATGCAGATACGGTGGACAAGGCGATGGATATCGAGGAAGGGTTATGGAACCGCAGGTCTCGGGTTCAGCCACATGCTGCTCTAGGAGCACGTCCCAACGTTCAAGGGACGCAACCTCCCCAATTTTCTCTATCATCGCAGCAGCCCGAGCAATCAGCAAAACAATCTGGACGCCACAGGTTCAGGCCTCGTGGCCATCAATTTAAGAAGAAGCAGAGTTCTATTTCTTCTGGTTCAGGCAGTTCGAGCAGCAGTATTTGCCCAGTCTGGCTAGCTCAATCACCAGTGAGCTAAACCGTTCATCGAATTCGGCCATATTCTCTTCGGGCTTCATCTCGATCAGTTAGAATTTTTGCAAGGCCACAATCTACTTGTTTTCTTTAGTTTCTTCATTTCCCTCGTAAATCTGGGTCAACTTTTTCCAGATCTCTTTTGAAGTTGTGCATGTCTGGTTCTTTCTAAACATGTTGTTGTCTAGCGTCTTGTACAATATGTCCTTAGCGACATTGTCTAGATTTTCTTTCTTCTTGTCCTCAGAGGTCCACTCTAATCTAGGTTTCTCGATCCACTGAGGTGCACCGGCAGTTATTGCCACAGTAGTATTCACTTTCAATATTTGCATTTTTCCGTTAGTTATCATGAACCACATATCATCGTCTTGTGCTTCTATGTGCGCCTGCATCCGAATCTTCCAGACGTCGTATTTCTCCTTGGAAAACATAGGAATCCTATTGTGAGAAATCGACATTTTCTAATAAATGTAAATGAATAAATTGTTCAAACACTGAGAAACCGTGCTCTGATACCTCTTGTTAGGATCAAAAACAAGCTAGGGAGTTCAGAGGGGGGTGAATGAACTCCTTTGCTAGATTTTATTTTAAAACTTGATTCAATGATTTTACTGCTCGACGCAAACCTCCAGCGGAGTTACCATCTTGAAGGGTTCTTAGTGATTGCCATTTGTATCATGTAATAAAACAATTTTTATGCGAAAAGAACACGATTCAAATAGTGAACAATTTAGACAAGGGCAAGAAAGTAAAAGATTAGGAGTCGAGAATTTGTTTCTGGAAGTTTGGAGAAATATCTCATACGTCTCCCCTTCTTCCTCAATGGGAAGGATATCCACTACAGGATTTGATTTATACAACCCTTTGTACAAACCCGATCCGACAACCAGCAGCTACGGGAACTCCTATCACTCAACCACGAACACAGACCCGTCATCTGGTTCTAAAATACACTGAAACAACACTGAGCTGGTTGTGCTACTATAGCACTCTACACTCTCTGCTTATGATTTACAATGATCGCTTGACACTACAGAGTGTGTGTATAGAAGAGTGTGTGACACAAGAATTGAATAAGGTTGTTTGTGTGTGTTTCACTTGTTGTGAGCTGGTTCAGGATGAACTTCGCTTTTGCTTGTGAAGAGGTGGTTAACTTGTGTGTTAATCTCGTTGTAGTTCATCTCTGCGTGTTTCGTCACTCTTCTCAGCTGCTCTTCTCTTATATATATACTCTTTGGATGCAACGGTAATAAATGTAACCAGTAGACACGTTGTATGCATCCAAATTGAATTTCCTGCAAAGTCTTAAGTGCTTGTACGATGAAAGTACAGCTCCATTAAATGCATTTCCCTTTTTGGCAATTCTGCGTCGTCTTTAGTTTGAACTCAATCTCTGCGTTTTAGCTCAAAGTAGTTCCAACGACTACAAAATCACTGCAGAGATGTCAAATTGACCAGAATACCTTTGTTGTTTTGTCCTTCTGATTTTTCCTTAACCAGCTTGGATTTGCTCCGATCTGGTTCTTCATCCAAACATGTAAGTTTCGTCCAGATCTGGTGCCTTTTGTCTTGATTATATCTCCTTTATTTTTCATCACCAAGACTTCTGAAATTTGCTCTAACACAACTGCATCTATACAACATATTTAATGGTTTCTGATGGTAAAATATATTGTCGGCTAAACATAATTGATTTTTATGCTAATTTATATGGCTAAAAACTGTATATATAAAATCTTTCACATGTGTCAAATATTAATTATGCACTTTAATTTATCCAAAAAAATATGCACAAAAGCCAATATCTACCATCGATTAAGTTAAATGTTTATATTAACAAAAATATTGTTTTAAATTGAAAATCTAAATCGTTACATAAATGGGAAGCCAACAAAATGATTCATTACCCTAAAATAATCAAATATACACAGTAGTTACCTTGTTATCGTTGATACGAAGTGATTTTGAGCAAATATTTCAATTATAACTTGCAAACAGATATAAAGTAAATATAAAATATACATGAAAATAAAATTCAAGGATTAATGATGGAGTAAATTTATAAGTTTTGGTGATGATAAAAATATATTAATCAGCTCAAAGAATAATCGACAAGATCAAGACGATGCTTACAGTGTTGATTATTGAAACCAGATCGGAGCTAAGATGGTTAAAGAAAAACCAGATCAGAGATGCTAGTTCGAATCTAAGCTGGTTAAGGACAAACCAGCTCAGATATTTCAACTAAGCTGCTTAAAGACAAACCAGCTCGGAAGAACATAAAAAGTATCTAATCAGTTTATCAGTTGAAAGAAGAGCAGATTGAGATTAAATCAGTTTTGAAGAGCAGAGAATCCAAACAGAACGGATAGAACGATCTTTGTATTGGTTCAGTTGAGAAAACAGCTTAGAGCATAATTGGTTCAGGGATTGCGTTAGTGAAGCACAATTTAGCCAAGTTCTTTTAGAAGAGATGGATGCAATCAGGAAGGCTTGTGTTTCAATAGAAGAAGACAAAGATTGCTATTTGGATTGTGTACAAAGAGAACATAAAAGCTTAGAGATCAAAACAGCTAGGAACCAGATTAGAGAAGTTCAGCACAGCGACCAGACCGGAACCCAGCTAAGTAAAGACAAATTAGAAAAATGGATTTCAGAGTATTTTGAGGTTTCTGACAGATTGATTTGATGTGTTTGACTTCTAAGGATCACTTTGTAGTCGTTGGAACTACTTTGAGCTAATCCCAAATATACAGAGATTTGCTTTGAACTGAGAAAAAGTTGCTAAAAGAGGAATGCATTTAATGAAGGTGTATGTGAACAGTACAAGCATTTAAGACACCGCAGACATCTCACTTTTGATTTATAAGACGTGTATACTGGTAACATTTATTACCGTTGTATCCAAAGGGTATAAAGTGGAGAGCAGATCAGTTTGATAAGTTTCTACGATCCACACTCTCTCCGCAATCTACAACTCACGAACTTACAACTTACGTGAAAGCAAACAAGAGAAAAAACAGAGTTCAACTCAAAAACCAGCTCAGAGTTAGTGACACACACACACAACTTATTGCATATCAATTCAGAGGAGAACAAAAGTTCATGGGCAGACACAAATTCAGAGCAGTCCAGCTCAGGGACGTCCTCATCAAGTGAAAGTGATGATGAAGTACAGTTTCTAATGGCTGATACACTGATGAGGTATTTGATTTCTCCAATTTAGAATTTACACGTGAGGACCTTTTCACTGCACTTAATGACATGGTCCATGAGTACAAAAAGCTGTCTCAGTATTTCGAGGAAGTCATGGCTGAAAAGGAGAGTCATGCTTCTAAAGCTGAACTGGTAAGCTCAAGCGAAATGCAGGCTGCTCTAAGTAAGCTGTCTAATGAGCTGAGAAGTAGGTCGCTGGAGATGCTCAATGAGAATCATTGCTTAGGTGATATTATGAGCTCCTGGACCAAGTCGTCTGCCTCCCTTGATAAATTTCAAGGAGCTATGAATCCATCCGATGACAGATCCGAATTGAGCTATGGTACAATGATTTCAATTATGCAGAGACTAGTTGTACCCCACAGCTGGATAGGACAAATCTTCAAACCATGAACTTTGTAAAATCCAGCACGAGACAGCCTGTAGAGGTGCAATATGATGAGTCTACGATAGCAGCTAAGCCTTCGATCTAGGAAGTACGATTTTGCGGGATGGGTTATACTGCTCCTGAGAAGACTAAAGAGAGCTGGATAAAGAAAAGAGTAGAACAGATTCGAGGTCAACCCAAAATGTTGGGAAAAATCCAGGCCAGTTCTCTAAAGCTTTTACAAAGGAAAGGCAGTACAGGCCTAGGTATAATAAGCCCATATCACAAGGCAAACCTACTGCATATCAAACTAATCTGAGATCAAAGACCATACACAAACCACACACATACTTTGATGCACGTACTGGTAAATTTGTTAAGATTAATCCAAGTATGGGTCATGAAGGTATTAATTAATCCTGGACCCAAGTAAATCAAAGGGTACCAAATTGCATTGTTTGTGATTGCAGGAACATCAGGTTTCAATACTGGAGCAATCAACCTGGTACCTAGATAGTGGATGTGCGAAGCACATGACAGGAAATTCCAAGCTGTTATCAGATTTCAAGCCGTGCAATGGACCCAAGATCACCTTTGGTGATAATTCAAACGGTAACACTGTGGGTAAGCTTACCCATGGTAACTTTAATGTCAACAATGTTCTCCTTGTTGAGAACTTGTGTTATAACTTGATTAGTATCAGTTAGTTATGTGACAGTAATTATTCAGTTAAGTTCCAAAATAACACATGCACAGTTCAAAATCCGGAAGGTCTGACCGTGCTGGTAGGTTATAGATCGGGGAATACCTATAAAATTGTTAAGATAAAATTATAAGTTTGGTGATAATACCAACAAGATAAAGAACTGAATATAAGACTATCAGATTTGGACTATAAGTGATCGAGTTAAGGACTTAACCGATTAGGCGTCTCTTACAGATCAGATCAGAGTGGTTCAGATCAAAGCGTATCAGATCAATTCAGAGACTTATATAAAAGATCAGATCAGAGCGTATGAGATCAGTTCAGAGACTTATATAACAGATCAAATTAGAGCATTTCAGATCAGAATCCATTCAGTTCAGAGGCTTCTTCTACAGATCAGAATCCATTCAGTTCAGAGGCTTCTAAGGAACAAAACAGGTTTAATAATCTTTTTGTTTGGATTTTGCAGTTCAGATCTCAGCAGCAGCGAAAACTGATGTTATTCGTAGAGAGGGATTTCAGATCAGACTAAGATACGGATAAAGAGAGAAAAAGGGAAAAATTCATAAAGGAGGAAGATCTTGAAGCTTATATATACGAAACGGATTAGACCTAATTTCAGATCAGAGCCGAAGAATATTTCATCTCGGAAACAGATTTCATATCACATCTTCAGATCTTAACAGCTATTTGTTCCAGAGGATTCAACGATCAAGATTAAAGCATAAAGCCTTTATGACAAATTGGATTAAAGTTATTCAAGATCAGAGCCATTTAGAGTATATCGTACAGAATGCAGAGTTGGTACAGTCGTTGTTTACCATTTCTGGCTAAAGTCTACTAAGCTCTGACAACAGCAGACAAACCTCAACACATCATTAATGGCGCAATTAATGCTCGGTACGATAAAGGTTTTCAAATAAGGTTTGTGTCTACTGGCTCATTTAATGACCGTTGAAGATGGATATCTTTATACAGCTGAAGTGGTTCAAGCAGAGTTCTTCTTCCGGCTTCTTCGCGTATCTTCTCCCGACTCTCAACTCTCGTGATAAAATCTGTTAGGATCGATTTACACTCTGTTAATGTCAGGCCCGGTGCGCTAATCACAGATTAAATACTCATTTAATCCAAATAATACGAAGCATATAAAACATGGGCTAAAAATTTTCGAATTTGGGCCTGATCCAAAATATCATTCAAAATAATTTCATAATCAAAATACGGAGTTTAACTCAAAACTCAACAACACAACTGGTAAATAGCAATTAGTTAATCAACTACAGATCCCCAACATAAATAAAGGCACAGGACATCCCCTGGCTCAATATATCAATACATAAATATAAATGGGACTCAAATCAAAATGGGGATCGACCAGATGAAGCTCCACTCTGTCCAGCCTGGTTACCTGAAGAACATGCAAAGACCAACCACGACCCATGCAGCCCAAAAACAGGGAAAAGAAACGAGGTCAAAACCTCAGTACGAAGAGCACTCATAAAACAGCAATTCATAAAACATGCAATATTCACATCATGATATGCATGAGACTGTCAAGGAAATCGGTCATCTAGGCCAACAAATCAGCTGGAAAATCTCAATTGAGCCTCAAACACCACGCACAGTCAATCAGCCGGTGGAAATCATCGGTCCGTGATATTCGGGTCCGTCGACCATCACAGCTCAGTGGTCTTCATGCGCGACGACTCAGCCGGACACCACCCCGATGACAGCATTTGACCTTTCAGGCGCGACAACTCAGCCGGCCGATCACAATGCTAGCTCGACTCGGGTCATCAATTGATCATCAGGCTCAATATGTATGCATGAATGCTAGATAACATCAGATCACACATACATTTTCAACACACAGGACAAATAAATCACATAATAGCCAAACACATCGGTTCACGTAAACACTCAGATCAAAGCATTCAACTCATGCTGGAATATTCACATGCTTATGTTCAAGCTGTTTAAATAAGCTCAATTCGTACCTCCAATCTCATATTCTACCTCGACAGATCATGCAGAACGCAGCACCAACAGCCTGCTCAAATATACTACTCACCAGATTCTCAAAAGCTCACACGGGAAGTGCCTACAAGCCCAAATCCAGAAGCTCAAACAAATCGGAAGAACTGTTGACCAGAAATTCACGAAGATGCTCGAACCTGCAACTACTTCGCTCTCCTTCAATTAAACGATCCAAATCTCTAAACTGGTATCAATTGAAAGCCCTAAGGAAGACTCTCAGCGCCACCAATCTTGCTCCAAACGGCGGCGTAAATCGACGGCAAATCGTAGAAATAGGGTTCGAATGAATAGTACCAATCGAGGGTTCTTGGGGAAGAAGATAAGAAAAATATCGGGTTCGAAAATACTCTAAGAATCGACACTTACATTTAAATCCCCAAGTCAAAGTTACAGTGAAAGTCAATCACCGGATCTCAGCGCCATTCAGATCTCATCGCTACTCAGATGCGGCTCCGCTATCCAGATCTGACTTCGCTACGCTAAACTAGCACACCAACATCAAACGACATAGCACTATTAATCAAAACGACGTAGCATAGGGGTTCCTATTCAATAACGCTAAACAACGTCGTGTTGACTCCAGATCTCATGCACTCAGACCCGCTACCGCTCATCCAGATCTGAACAACCCTGAACCGCACCGGTCTACCCAAACTCACGAACCGGACCGGTCCACACATTACCTGTTAGAGTAGATGCCCAACTAGCCAACTTGTGGCGTGTGGGTTTTATAGACTCTTGTACAAACGATCTTTATATATGATATTCGCATTCTTTTATTATGGCATTCTTTACTTTCATTATGTGTGTAATGATTTACAATTGCGTTGAGTAAAGACCTAGAATGCACTAAAGCGTATGTTAGATGTGATAGTGGGTATGACGGCTATCATGAAACACATCTAATAGTCACTGTGTATTCTGAACTGTTCCTAGTCGATTGGGCCGTCAAAATCAGGATAAGGCCGCCCGAGTTCGAGACTAGTATCTGCGATGCGAAGTACCATGTTTCATTGGTAGGGAGCATTGTGATGTTCTGAGCATGCAGATAGATAGTGACCTGGT
>KV014906.1:1496-18925 GCA_001598015.1 Dorcoceras hygrometricum | reverse complement strand
CGTTCGTGCTGATCTCGTCAGGGCTTCTAGTGTATCCTGACGAAGGAGTCTCGGATCCTGGTCGTGGACCGGATTGGCGTAACTACCGCAATCTACCGAGAAGAGCCGGGTTCTTGAAACACCGGTTGGAGCCAGGCACAAGTGCCAGCGAGGTAACACGCTTAAAACATCCTATGAATGTCGTAGTATGTTATTTGTTTTTCGTATTGATCGCCTCCTGTCAGGACTTCTAGTGCAGTCTGACGAAGGAGTCTCGGATCTGGTCGTGGACCGGATTGGCGTAACTACCGCAATCTACCGAGAAGAGCCGGGTTCTTGAAACACCGGTTGGAGCCAGGCACAAGTGCCAGCGAGGTAACACGCTTAAAACATCCTATGAATGTCGTAGTATGTTATTTGTTTTTCGTATTGATCGCCTCCCGGCACCTGTTTATTGTTCTTCCGCTGACCAACGTTTGACTTCCTCCAAAAAGACGTGCACATTTGCTCACTCTCTCGGAACAGATCTCGCTACTCAAATCTGACTATCACCAAACGACACCATATCACTACACTCAAAACGACATTGTTTTACTTCCTTTCCAAGGGAAATTGCTCAAACATGCGAGGGGCATCTCAAATATGATTCTCACTAAACCAAACTCACGCGATATCAAATCAAATCATTCCCGATAGCGACCAACACTCAATTCTGACCTGTTCTCCGCCAAATCTGAAAATACAAAAATCAACAACAACAAAGCAAAATCCTTCAAATCTGGAAACTCGATGGTTAACTTCTCCATTAGCTAATCCTCGCCCAGATCTGATTAACTAATTACCCACAAATTAATAAATTTCTAGTCCTCACAGTTAATGTATACAGAAGTTATTTAGTCCATAACCCGCACTTCGAGGGAATAACCAGATCGAGTAAAAGACACTGGATCCAGCTAGATGCAGAAATCGGATCGCGATAACTAAGCTGGTTCCAGCTGGATGCTGAAACCAGCTCACTGATAGAGCAAGCGATCTGGTCACATATTTAACTTGAGCTGCAATAGCTCTGTGTTCTTGAATTAAAGTGCACCGAGATACATATTGATTAATGAATATTAATCATGCAGAAATAACTCAAACTGCACTCGTAAATTCGAAAGCCTTTTACCAGTTTTATGCACATTTGTAAATATGAGATGCGTAAGTATGAATGCAGAAAGCAATAAAGGAATACGCTGGGATTTGTTTATGGAAGTTCGGAGCAAACTATCCTACGTCTCCCCTTCTTCCGCAATCGAGAATGATTCCACTAGAAGACCCACTCCGACGACCCTCGGCCTCAAGAACTCCTAGCAACACCACTGCACACTAAGCTCGCAGGATGTGTGTCTAAAAACACTTCTTTTACGCCTCAGTGAGAAAGACTACAAACACTTTTTAAACATCTCAGTGCGAAAGACAACCCACACTTCTTTAACATCTCGGTGCAAAAGACAACTAGACTTGTTTAACTTCTCTGTCCAAAGACTACAATGGAAGTATTTGATCTGATTCACTCAACTCAACAATTTAGCTCTCATCTCTCATATGTGAGTGAATCTGTGTGTGAGAAATATACAGTGTACGCTCACTCTCAAATGTATTCTCACACACTGGGAAGTGCTCCTCTCCGAGCTAGTTTCTCGATGTCTAACCTGGGTTATGCAATAAACTTGATTAATCTGTTTTTGCTCCTGCACCCTCTGCACACCCACATTACTTCCATCTTCTGCTGCTCATCTTATATATATAGCCTCTGTGTAGATTTAATCCGTTGGACACAAAGCATATAGCCGTTGTGAAGGCTTCTGAAAAGTTCTGTCATAGTTGTACTTTGTGTCCTTTGCATTTAATTTCTGCTGCTCATCTTATATATATAGCCTCTGTGCAGATTTAATCCGTTGGACACAAAGCATATAGCCGTTGTGAAGGCTTCTGAAAAGTTCTGTCATAGTTGTACTTTGTGTCCTTTGCATTTAATGCTTCTACAGGCTTTGTAGACTTTGAGCATGTGCGCACCGTACGAATCTATACCTGAAGAGGACAGCAAATCAATTTGAACTCTAATAAGAAATCTTCGTATGTCTAGTGTTCAAATTTCTTCGCTTGTCGTTTGGTATATTTCTGCTCTTGACCTATGCGCTGCTTGCTGAGCTGGTTTGACCTTAACCAGCTTGCCTCTGTTTCTTCTTTGCTATGAGCTGGTCTGTCCACTGAGCTGTTCGCTTCTCAGCTAAGCTGATCTGCTATAGTGCTTTGTTCCAGCTCGTTGCTCAGCTACTACATTTCTCTTCATCCAGCTCGCTTCTAACTCTACCAGCTCGCTTCCGTTGCAGGTTCATAATCCGGCTGGGGAGCCAAGTATGAAAATATGCAAGGTTTGGGATGAACTTGCATATTTTCGCATGAGACCAGTGCTATCCCCTCCGAATCGGTCCGACGAGTAAAACTCATGACTACGTCGTGACATAAGCCGGTTTTTGGCCAAATTCCTTCGTTTAGGTCTCGGCAATCGCGTTTTTGTTATACAGCGGAACTTTAACAATGCACTTGTACTCTGCACTTGATCTGCGCTCGAGCCGTTCTGCACTTCAACATTCTACACTTGAACTCAGCTTTTCTCTTTTTCGGTGCTTGATCTTCGTGCTGCTCCAGCTCCAAGCCGATAAACCAGCTTGGCGTTCCCTGCACTTCTGGAAGTAAACTGCTGAACCAGCTTGGGCATCCTCTTACCGTTCCAGCTAGATATCTTCAACCAGTCCAGCTCAGGAGTCCCCTTACTTTTGCAGTTTGGATATCTTCACGTCTAATCCAGTCTTAGCAAGTTGCGCATGTCATGTAGAGCGTTAGTATAATAGTAGTAGATTTTGTGTGAATCAAAACATAGATTCTGATCTGTAGAAACAGATCCAACAATCTTCCCCTTTTTTCTTTACACAAAATCTGAATAAACATATGCAGGCATGTTTATGTTTGACAATATTTCTCCCCCTTTTGTGGGAATCAAAAAGTGTTTGAAATCTTGTCTCCACATTAATATTTAAACAAAAAAAAAACCTCCCCCTCAACAGAGCATGGGGTAATTCTATTTTCGAAATAAAAACATTATGCACAGGAAGACAATTTGTCTAAAACATTATGCATGCATGAGATTTTTAAAACAGAATCTATGCTTCTCAAAATGTCTCATTTATATAGAATAGAGGAGCAATAGAAGATTCAATTTACAGAATATCTTCCATTTTTCTCTAAGGCTTAGCTTCGCCCAGCCCTAGAGATCTTGGCGTCCATAGATCTCGCGAAATCTGTAAGCTCGTCAGAAGAGATGTTGCAGCTCTTTACTTTCGAGATATCGCTCTGTAATTCAATAGACATTCCTCCCCCTATCCATTTAATGAGTTTTGAAAATCTTAAAAATTTTGTAGAATATACAGGCTTTCGAACGAATATCAGAGAAGACATGATTTTAAAACAGTTTAAAAATATATCTTCGAAAAGAAATGCACTATTCAAGAACAACCTGCTCTGATACCACTTGTTAGGATCGATTTACCCTCTGTTAATGTATACAGAAGTTATTTAGTCATTAACAAGCACTTAGAGGGAATAACCAGATCGAGTAAAATACACTGGATCCAGCTAGACGCTGAATCCAGATCGCGATAACTAAGTTGGTTCCAGCTAGATGCTGAAACCAGCTCACCGAAAGAGCACGCGATCTGGTCACATATTTAACTTGAGCTGCAATAGCTCAGTGTTCTTGAATTAAAGTGCACCGAGATACATATTGAGTAATGAATATTATTTCATGTGGAAATAACTCAAACTGCACTCGTAAATTCGAAAGCCTTTTACCAGTTTTATGCACATTTGTAAATATGAGATGCGTATGTATGAATGCAGAAAATAATAAAAGGAATACGCTGGGATTTGTTTATGGAAGTTTGGAGCAAACTCTCCTACGTCTCCCCTTCTTCCGCAATCGGGAAGGATTCCACTAGAAGACTTTGATTGCAGCGTCCCTATGCTACAACACACTCCGAAGACCCTCGGCCGCAAGAACTCATAGCAACACCATTGCACACTAAGCTCGCAGGCTATGTGTCTAACAACACTTCTTTTACATCTCAGTGAGAAAGACTACACAAACTTATTTAACGTCTCAGTGCGAAAGACAACCCACAGTTCTTTAACGTCTCAGTGCAAAAGACAACTAGACTTTTTAACGTCTCTGTCCAAAGACTAAAATGGAACTATTTGATCTGATTCACTCCACTCAACAATTTATCTCTCGTCTCTCATATGTGAGTGAATATGTGTGTGAGAAATATATAGTGTACGCTCACTCTCAAATATATTCTCACACACTGGGAAGTGCTCCTCTCCGAGCTGGTTTCTCGATGTCTTCCCTGTGTTATGCAGTAGACTTGATTAATCTGTTTTTGCTCCTGCACCCTCTGCACACCCACACTACTTCAATCTTCTGCTGCTCATCTTACATATATAGCCTCTGTGCAGATTAATCTGTTGGACACAAAGCATATAACCAATGTAAAGGCTTCTGAAAATTTCTGTCATAGTTGTACTTTTTGTCCTTGGCATTTAATGCTTCTGCAGGCTTTGTACACTTTTGTCATGTGTGCACTGTAGGAATTTGTACCTGAACTGGACAGCAAATCAATTTGAACTCTAATAAGAAATTTTTGTATGTCATGTGTTCAAATTTCTTCGCTTGTCGTTTTGTCTAATTCTGCTCTTGACCTCTGCTCTGCTTGCTGAGCTGGTTTGACCTTAACTAGCTTGCCTCTGTTTCTTCTTTGCTATGAGCTGGTCTGTCCACTGAGCTGGTCGCTTCTCAACTAAGCTGCTCTTGAGCTGATCTGCTACAGTGCTTTGTTCCAGCTCGCTGCTGAGCTGCTATTCATCCAGCTCGCTTCTAACTCTGTACCAGCTCGCTTCCGTTGCAGGCTCATAATCCGGCTGAGGAGCCAAGTATGAAAATATGCAAGGTTTGGGATGAACTTGCATATTTTCGCATGAGACCAATGATACACCCTCCGAAACGGTCCGACGAGTAAAACTCACGACTACGTCGTGACATAAGCCGGTTTTAGGCCAAATTCCTTCGTTCAAGCCTCCGCAATCACGTTTTTGTTATACAGCAGCACTTTAACACTGCACTTGTACTCTTCACTTGATCTGCGCTCGACATTCTGCACCTCAACATTCTGCACTTGAACTCTGCTCTTCTCTTTTTTTGCACTTGATCTTCGTGCTGCTCCAGCTCCAAGCCGGTAAACCAGCTTGGCGTTCCATGCACCTCTGGAAGTAAACTGCTGAACCAGCTTGGGCCTCCCCTTACTGTTCAAGCTAGATATCTTCGACCAGTCCAGCTCAGGCGTCCCCTTACTGTTCCAGTTTGGATATCTTCACGTCTAATCCAGTCTTAGCAAGCTGCGCATGTCATGTAGAGCGTTAGTACAATAGAAGCATATTTTGTGTGAATCAAAACTTAGATTCTGATCTGTATAAATAGATCCAATAATATCCCACTTTTTTATTTACACAAAATCTGAATAAACATATGCAGGCATGTTTATGTTTGAAAATATTTCTCCCCCTTTTGGTGGGAATCAAAAATGGTTTGAAATCTTGTCTTCCCATTAATATTTAAAACAAAACTCCCCCTCAACAGAGCATGGGTTAATTCTATTTTTGAAATAAAAACATTATGAAAGGAAGACAGTTTGTCGAAAGCATTATGCATGCACGAGTTTTTTAAAACAGAATCTATGCTACTCAAAATTTCTCATTTATATAGACCAGAGGAGCAATAGAAGATTCAATTTATAGAATCTCTTCCATTTTTCTCTAAGGCTTAGCTTCGCGCAGCCCTAGAGATCTTGGCGTCCACAGATCTCACGCAATCTGTCATCTCGTCAGAGGAGATGTTGCCGCTCTTTCCTTTTGAGAAATCGCTCTGTAATTCAATAGACATTCCTCCCCCTGTCCATATAATGATTTTTGAAAATCTTAAAAATTTTGTAGCATATACAGGCTTTCGAACGACTATCAGAGCAGACATGATTTTAAAACCGTTTAAAATATATCTTCGAAAAGAAATGCACTATTCAAGAACAACCTGCTCTGATACCACTTGTTAGGATCGATTTACCCTCTGTTAATGTATACAGAAGTTGTGGAGTCAATAACCAGCACTTAGAGGGAATAAACAGATCGAGTAAAAGATACTGGATCCAGCTAGACGCCGAAATCGGACCACGATAACTAAGCTGGTTCCAGCTGGATGCTGAAACCAGCTCACCGAAAGAGCAAGCGAGCTGGTCATATTTAACTTGAGCTGCAATAGCTCAGTGTTCTGGAATTAAATTGCACCAAGATACAGATTGAGTAATGAATATTATTTCATGCGGAAATAACTCAAACTGCACTAGTAAATTCGAAAGCCTTTTACCAGTTTTATGCACATTTGTAAATATGAGATGCATATGTATGAATGCAAAAAGCAATAAAGAAATATGCTGGGATTTGTTTATGGAAGTTTGGAGCAAACTCTCCCACGTCTCCCCTTCTTCCGCAATAGGGAAGGATTCCACTAGAAGACTTTGATTACAGCGTCCCTACGCTACAACCCACTCCGACGACCCTCGGCCTCAAGAACTCCTAGCAACACCACTACACACTAAGACTCGCAGAATGTGTGTCTAACAACACTTCTTTTACGCCTCAGTGAGAAAAGCTACACACACTTCTTTAACGTCTCATTGCGAAAAACAACCCACACTTCTTTAATGTCTCAGTGCAAATGACAACTAGACTTGTTTAACGTCTCTGTCCAAAGACTACAATGGAAGTATTTGATCTGTTTCACTCAACTCAACAATTTAGCTCTCAGCTCTCATATGTGAGTGAATCTTTGTGTGAGAAATATACAGTGTACGCTCACTCTCAAATGTATTCTCACACACTGGGAAGTGCTCCTCTCCGAGCTGGTTTCTCGATGTCTTCCCTGGGTTATGCAGTAGACTTGATTAATCTGTTTTTTCTCCTGCACCCTCTGCACACCCACACTACTTCCATCTTCTGCTGCTCATCTTATATATATAGCCTATGTGCAGATTTAATCCGTTGGACACAAAGCATATAGCCGTTGTAAAGGCTTCTGAAAAGTTCTGTCATAGTTGTACTTTGTGTCCTTTGCATTTAATGATTCTGCAGGCTTTGTAGACTTTGAGCATGTGCGCACCGTACGAATCTGTACTAGAAGTGGACAGCAAATCAATTTGAACTCTAATAAGAAATCTTCGTATGTCTTGTGTTCAAATTTCTTCGCTTGTCGTTTTGTCTAATTCTGCTCTTGACCTCTGCTTTGCTTGATGAGCTGGTTTGACCTTAACCAGCTTGCCTCTGTTTCTTCTTTGCTATGAGCTGGTCAGTCCACTGAGCTGGTCGCTTCTCAACTAAGCTGCTCTTGAGCTGATCTGCTACAGTGCTTTGTTTCAGCTCGCTGCTGAGCTGTTTCTCTTCATCCAGCTCGCTTCTAACCCTGTACCAGCTCCCTTCCGTTGCAGGCTCATAATCCGCCTGAGGAGCCAAGTATGAAAATATGCAAGGTTTGGTATGAACTTGCATATTATCACATGAGACCAATGCTACCCCATCCGAAATGGTCCGACGAGTAAAACACACGACTATGTCGTGACATAAGCCGGTTTTTGTGCAAATTCCTTCGTTTAGGCCTCCACAACCGCGTTTTTGTTATACAGCGGCACTTTAACACTGCACTTGTACACTGCACTTGATCTGCGCTCGAGCCGTTCTACACTTCAACATTCTTCACTTGAACTATGCTCTTCTCTTTTTCTACGCTTGATCTTCGTGCTGCTCCAGCTGCAAGCCGGTAAACCATCTTGGCGTTCCGTGCACTTCTGGAAGTAAACTGCTGAACCAGCTTGGGCGTCCACTTACTGTTCCAGCTAGATATCTTCACCAGTCAAACTCAGGCATCCCCTTACTGTTCCAGTTTGGATATCTTCACGTCTAATCCAGTCTTAGCAAGCTGTGCATGTCATGTAGAGCGTTAGTACAATAGTAGCATATTTTGTGTGAATCAAAATTTAGATTCTGATATGTAGAAACAGATCCAACAATATCCCCTATTTGATTTACACAAAATCTGAATAAACATATGCAGGCATGTTTATGTTTGAAAATATTTATCCCCTTTTTTGTGGAAATCAAAAAGGTTTTGAAATCTTGTCTCCCCAATAATATTTAAAACAAAACTCCCCATCAACAGAGCATGTGGAAATTCTATTTTCGAAATTAAAACATTATGCATGCATGAGATTTTGAAAACAGAATCTATGCTACTCAAAATTTCTCATTTATATACACCAGAGGAGCAATAGAAGATTCAATTTACAGAATCTCTTCCAATGTTCTCTAAGGCTTAGCTTCGCCCAGCCCTAGAGATCTTGGCGTCCATAGATCTCGCGCAATCTGTCAGCTCTTCAGAACAGATGTTGTCGCTCTTTCCTTTCAAAAAATCGCTCTGTAATTCAATATGATGGTCCCAGAAATAGGATCAATAAGTAAATAGGAGTTCAGAAGGGGGGTTGAATGAACTCCTTCGATTTTTGAAATCTTTTAAAATGTTTTGTAGCACGGCTTAACTTAAGTCCGAGTTACCAGACTTAAGGTATCTCAGTTTTATGCAAGTTTCTCAGTTAACTTGAAAAGTACGGAATAAAACCGATTGACTTGTGAACAGTAGATAAACACAATATATAAGCGCAGTATGTAAAAGATAAGGATTCAGGATTTGTTTCTAGAAGTTCGGATGTAAATATCCTACGTCTCTCCTTCTTCCTCCTCGGAAGTTATCACTAGAAGATTTGCTGATTACAGGCCTTCTGCAACCAACCGATCACACAAACAGCACTTGTATGAACTCCTAGACACTTCACAATCTAACACGCAGACGCAGCTGCTGGTTACAAGTAATGAAATGATATTTTCGAACTGCTTCACAAATCCAGTTCGTTACAGACTCAATAGATATGACAATGAATACACGATATGAGTACTGTAAAATCCTCTGGTTTCTTAAACAAAGAAACTCGATTCAAAGACTGAACCAGAGGATGACTTGAAGATATTTCAGTGAATAACAAAGGTTGTATTCGTAAAGTCTTTGAGCTTCGTAAATATGAATGCAAGGAAAGCTCGTGATACTATTTTGACAGCGTGACCGCAATAGAATAATAGCAAAGGATGGTTTCTTCAATCCAGCTCCTGGTATTTATAGGCTTCGATTGCAACGGTCATAAATGCCTCAAAGGAAAATGAATCCCGTTTGAATCACTGTCAAATAGTACGCCGTAATTATTGCTCCACTACAAGTTAAATTCCCATTGACAGAGCCAATTTGTCGTATTTCCATTTCTGTGCAAACAAAGAAAAACGGCCTCTGTTCATCGTACTATTTACCCAAAATAGTACCTACCTTGTCTCCTTAATTCCAGGCAATAGTACGATCCTGATGATCCAAAGGATGGTTTCTTCAATCCAGCTCCTGGTATTTATAGGCTTCGATTGCAACGGTCATAAATGCCTCAAAGGAAAATGAATCCCGTTTGAATCACTGTCAAATAGTACGCCGTAATTATTGCTCCACTACAAGTTAAATTCCCATTGACAGAGCCAATTTGTCGTATTTCCATTTCTGTGCAAACAAAGAAAAACGGCCTCTGTTCATCGTACTATTTACCCAAATAGTACCTACCTTGTCTCCTTAATTCCAGGCAATAGTACGATCCTGATGATCTTTTCTTATTTTGAGTAAGCGGTCGTATTTGAATCAATTTAAACTTGCGCCTGAAATTACTTTGATAACCAGCTCTAACTCCATCATCGTTGTTAATGATACTGCGATTGGAACATATTTGAATGAATGCACCTGCTGGTTATTATTCACTGTAGCCATCTGCTGAATATACATTAACTGTTGAAGTGACCATCTGTCTGCTGATTTACTTTAAAGAAAACATCTGCTGAAATACCAGCGATTGACTAAGTGCAAACTCCATCTGCTGAATCCTAACGGTGCTTCAAAACGTCGTCGTTTCAACTTATCTAAACGCTGTCGTTTTGCATTCTTTAACGGAATATCCAAATGCAACTGCTGATTCTTTTCAAGAACTCTTTCTGCTGATTACCCTGACTGGTTCAACTGCTGATATATAAATGTGCACTCCAACGAAGTCGTTCCAACTTACTCGGACGGTGTCGTTTTGATTACTTAGAACGCTGTCGTTTTGCAATCCTTAGCAAAACACGCTAATTCTCAAATGCTTGCGTTCGAACCTAATACACCTGCTGAAATCAAACCATCGACTGATTGCAAACCATCTGATGAATTCCAACGAATAGTCCAACTACTGAAATACACCACGTCGACTGAAAAATGATCTCCTGTTAAATATAAATTGCACACGAACTGCTGGTAATCAGACTTTCATTAATCATAGAAATTGTACATTAGAGTTGTACAAAAATTGACAGAAGTCCTATCCTAAAATTTTCTTCTTATTTTTAACATTCTCGCCTCCCTTCTCCTTCTTTCTCTATCTCGTTCAGCTGCTGCCTGTCTTTCAAGAGATTCGCTGTTTCTATAAGCATCCAACACATTTTCTACAATGCGTCTCTGCGCCATTTCAACCCTTTGTGCAAATTCCGGTGTTCTTACAGCACTACCACCGCCTGTACCACTATCTCTGATTTGAACATTCGGAGGCTGTTGGGGTCCTCGACTGCTAATTTCCCCCTTTTTGTCAGCACTGCCCCGATTAATATAATTTACAAGCTCGCTCAATTGGGTATGAAGAATATTCTGATTTGCCTGTGCCTGACTTTGAAATTCCAGAATTTGGTGAGAAAGAGCTTCCTTGGTTTCCTCAACATTCTTTCGAACTTCATTCACGCGTGAGGCTATAATGTCCACTTTGGCATTTACTTCCTGCACTTCCTTTCGAACATCCGCTAGTCCAGTAAAAATAGAGGCGTTTTGAGCCAAAATATTTTTGCGGAATTCGTTAAAGCGCAGAGTCTGGACATCATCAATAGTGCGACCTTCTTGGCGTGTTTCCTGAAATAAATTTTTGAAGACTGCTGTTTGTTCGCGCAGGGAGTCACGAAGGCCTTGTTCAATCTTATGTAGCCTGGAGGAAATTCCACTTTGAGATTCATTAATCTGCTCCAATAGAATGGCCTGAAAATCAGCAAGAGCAGTAGAAAGATCTATAGAGATAGGAGGTAGAGAGGACACGGTAGCATCTAAATCTGTCGTATCAAAATGCAAAGAGGAAGAACTGTCGGCAGAAGTTGAAGGGGACTGGCGCTGATCTAATGATAACTGTACACTTGGAACAACTGACTAAGCAATAGATCTTTGTTCACCACGTAACGCTGTTCTTTCCAAAGCAATGGAAGAAAGAAAATCTGTAATATCTGCGGTATTCAATCTGCTGAACAAACAATATTGAATATAAATTGTACAGAACTGAGAGAAACGAAGAGCAAACACTGTGGGCGGGCGAGAATCAAAACTCGAATCTGGTACAACAAACTCTAATGCTCTACAAAAATTGAGTGAGCCAACTGGAAGAAGTCTTTTCGAAGCACAAAATTCGACAACCTCTGAACAAATATCAGCCCATCTCTTCGTCAATGTCTTAAAGAAATTATTCACTGGTGGGAGAGAGTCATCATATTGGCGCTGGCGAGGAATTTCACTCTAGAGAATTGGCCTGGGAATTGTCACCCACTGATCAGCACAGGGTTCAATAACCCACGTTCCATTAACCTTCTTCATTGTTCGTATCCAGCAGGAAGATCGAGTATTTGTGTTTGAACGGGCAATAACAGCACCTCGATCTCGTGGGCTCCCCTCAAAAATCTTAGAACAACAGGTCTTCTTCCATGTAAGACCATGTGCCCGTGCCTCCTTCGTCAATTCCTCTGAAACAAATAGGTGAAGATCTGAAAGCAAATCTATCACTCTGAGATCAATCGCTGAAGATCCTTGGCCAGGCACAAAATTGGACCTCCATGATTCCAAGAACTTCCGTACCAAAACCTCTCTATATTTGAGCAAAATGTACAACTTTCGTTGAATAGAGACTTGGGGTGACTCTGTTTCTCCCCAAGATAAAAATTTCTCCTCTTTCTTGTACATTTCCTCTATATTTATGGTTGCCAGTTTCTTCAAACTGAAAGAATTAAAGAATTGAGCTACTTCATCAATTACCTTGGCACGCAAATTGACGAGCATGTCAATATCTGCACAAATAAAAAACAAATGCTCCTTGGCCGGATTGCCCTTAATTGGGTCTTTCTCCACCAAAATGGCCTTTCCTTTATGGTCACCAGGAATTTTAGGAAGGCTGTTTAGAAACCAAGTCCTCTCAGTAACTTCTGGAATCTTTATCTCTTTACCCATTACGATCTTGGTAATTTCCATGCCAGAAGAAGGCAATGGAACATCAACTGGAATTGTCAGAAGAATGTCTTCCAGTAACTTCGGCTCATCGGCATCGAGCAAGTCATCATTTGTTTTCTGTACCACAGGTTCCTCCTCTGAACACTGTACCTGCTGGTCTCCACCAGCAGTGTCAACATCCATAGTTTCTGCTCCTTCATCTTTTCGAAGCATTTCATCAAGGGCTCTATCGAACCATGTTTCTGCTCCAGTACCTGACTTATCATCCTTATCAGCTGAAATTGCATCCAACTGGTGTAGAACTTGATTGATAACAGTGTCGGGATCATCGACAACTAAGAAATCTTTGTCAGCAGCTGCCTCTTCAAGACCTGATTCAACTGCTTCTACTGATTTAAAAACTGGTTTCTCAGCCTCGATTTCTTCATCAGTATCAGCAGGAGAGGTAATTATTCGTTCAGCTGCCCACTTAGCAATGAGTTCTTCATGTGTAAGATCAAACCACTAGCTCTCCTCATTTTTATTAGCTGGTTTATCCCGATCAGCAGAGGCATCAATTTCAGCAGCAACCTCCCAACACCAACTTCAACTGGTTGATCGGCAGAGATATCTTCCTCTGCTGCTGGTTGCTCAACATGGTCCTCAACAGCAGGAACGTCAGGACATGGCTCAACCATTTGTAAAGGCACAATCTCTTGTGCTACTGCCACCATCTCCAAGGTAGAATGAGAAGTAACAGATTTCTTCTTTATTGTTCTCTTCTTTTTAGCCACTGCTTCTCCAACATCAACAGCAGGTCTTTTCTTCGAGGCATCCTTTGGCTTGGGTGCCCCAGTAGCTTCCTCTGCACCAGCTTTATCATTAAGAGAGACAAATCGGTGCACAGTCTTGTCAGTGAGGATTTTGGAAGTAGGAAACTCTGAAGATTCTCCTAATTCTAGATTTGGAATATTCTCCAGCAGAAGACTTATTTGAACAGCGAAGCCCTTGGCTTGCTTAGACCCTGGAGTCACCATTTTCTTAAAAGTACTGAACAAAATTCTGGCCCAGTTCATCCGGACTCCACAAACAATTGCTGTTACCAACGAGAACTTCTCTACTGTAATGGCGTTGAAAGACCCTGCCTTCACGGAAATAGCTTTCGCCATAATGTCGTAGAGAAGGCGAAACTCAATTTTCATTTGATTCTTCCTTCCCGACAGACTTACCGGCTCACCCGACAAAGAGACGATGCTCCTAGCATCAAAAATTACATCCTTGGGAATCTCTGATAGATCTCCCAAGCCATCTACTGGAAGTTCAAAAGACTCTGCGAACCATTCCTCAGAGATTTCTACCAACTGCCCAGCCACTGTGCTGATAATTACACCCTCTCGAACTGAAGCGTTCTCGAAGAAGTCAACTAAAGCAGCTTCATAAATTACTGCTGGGCATCCCAGAAAACCTGCAAGGTCGGAAGCCATAAGACCTTGAAATATGGATACCATACCTTGGTCATCCATGGTGAGAACTGAGTCAAAATCAACATGCTGAGAGTTGCTGTAGAACAACGAAGCCATTTTTGATTGTAGATTGTCGAAAAGGACGCCTGTAAAATCTTTGCAGTAGAGAGTACGCGCAAGAGAGAAATACGAGAGAAAGAAAATATGCAAGGTAAAAGAGAATGAAGAGACACACGCGTTAAATAAGTAAAGAATGCGAAGAGTTTTTGGAGAGAGAATATTTCGATGTGACATATCGCATGGTAACAACACGTGTCAACCATCCGTTAGCGCGTACACTGTTGAAAATGATTTGAAAAATTTTCAAACTATTTTGATCGTACGGTGTAAAATATTTTCCAAAATTTTAATCAAACAAAGTACAAAAATAGGTAGATTCGCGCCAATATTTATAATTTCACAACTGGTACAGTACATGTAAGAACATTACTGTTGGTTTAATATTTCGCTGAGGGTAACAAGAGCTGGTCACAAATAAGCATCGGCTGTATATTTGTAACAACTGAGTGTGTCCAGTCATTACATATTCAGTTGACTTCATACCTGACAATCCAGCTCTTGGTTCCCCCTACGACTGATAATCTCCCAACGCGAGAGGCTTACCTCAGCCGATAGTCTTATCGTTACCCCTGAACAATAGACCTACTGCTGATTGAAGCAATGGCTAACAACCTGCAATATTCGTTAGTACACAAACAATCAAGGCAATTCAAGGAGACCTAAGATGTTTCTAAAATAAGAAAACTTAGCTTCTGGCAGAGGCTTTGTGAAGACATCAGTAACTTGCTGGTCAGTCGACACATATTCCAGCCGGACGTCCTTCTTTAGTACATGGTTTCTTATGAAGTGATGCCTGATGTCAATGTGCTTGGTCCTCGAACGCAGAACAGGGTTCTGGGTGATCGCAATTGCTGAGGTGTTGTCACAGAGAATAGGAGCTTCCGAAGCATCAATTCCATAATCCTTCAATTGATGTTGAATCCAGAGGATTTGAGCGCAACAACTGCCAGCAGCAAGATACTCTGCTTCGGCTGTTTACGTGGCAATTGATGTATGCTTCTTACTAAACCAGGAGATCAGTCGATCCCCTAAGAATTGACATGTTCCACTTGTGCTCTTGCGATCAATCCTGCAACCTGCGTAATCTGCATCACTGTACCCAATTAGTTGAAAGCCGGAGTCTTTGGGATACCAAAGACCCACGTTAGGAGTACCCTTCAAATATTTCAATATTCGCTTTACAGCAATGTAATGCGATTGCTTTGGCTCTGCTTGGAATCTAGCACACATACAGACAGCAAACATGATGTCTGGTCTGCTAGCACTCAAATATAGCAAAGAGCCTATAATACCGCGATAAAGAGATACCTCAATGGCAGTTCCAGCTTCGTCTTTATCCAGTTTAATTGTAGAACTCATGGGAGTCGCTGCTGCTGAACTATTTTCCATTCAAAATATCTTCAAGATGTTCTTTTGTATATTTTTCCTGGTTGATGAATATTCCATTCTCCAACTGGCGAACTTGTAAGCCCAAAAAGAAAGTTAGCTCCCCCATCATGCTCATCTCGAATTTATCCTGCATGAGCTTGGAAAATTTCTTGCACAGTTTGGGGTTAGTTGACCCAAAATAATATCGTCAACATAAATCTGAACTAATAAGACGTGATCATCCTTAACAAATTTAAACAACTTCTTATCTACTGTGCCTATAGTGAACTTATGCTCAAGAAGAAAATTAGTGAGTGTATCATACCAGGCTCTGGGTGTTTGCTTCAAACCGTATAGAGCCTTGTCCAGTTTGTAAACAAAATCTGGATTTGTATGATTTATGAAGCCAGGAGGTTGTGCAACATACACTTCCTCTGTCAAGACGCCATTTAGAAAGGCACTCTTGACATCCATCTGAAAGACCTTGAAGTCTTTATATGCAGCATATGCAAGGAACATACGTATGGCCTCTAATCTTGCTACTGGTGCAAAGGTCTCATCAAAGTCTATACCTTCCATTTGCCTAAAGCCTTGTGCAACCAGCCTAGCCTTATTTCGTGTTACTACTCCATCTTCATTCAGTTTATTCCTAAAGACCCAACGTGTTCCTATCACTGAATGATTATTAGGTCTAGGTACAAGTGTCCATACTTTATTGCGTTCAAATTTATTGAGTTCCTCTTGCATAGAATCTATCCAACTTGGGTCTTCTAAGGCCTCATCTATTACCTTAGGTTCTATATGCGAAAGAAAAGCAACATCAAAATGATCATACTGAGATAGCTGGCCTCTTGTGCGAACAAAGGATTCGAAATTACCTATGAATTGCTCAGGTGGATGATTTCTATTCCACCGAAGATCAAGTCCAATGGGATTTGTTCTTTGTTGTTCCCCCTGTGTTGCTGGATGGTTTGCAGTGACTGGATCAGCAGACGCCATTTGATGTTGAATATTTGAGCAGCATCTTGATTCTTTGTCGCTTCATTTCCAGCAGCTTGTGCACTAGTAGGACACTGATCCTGCGGCTGATTTCGTTAAGTTAAATCAATACCAGTTGGATTACCTGTCATGTCCTGTTGAACATTGTTGTGCGTTATTACAACTGCTGGTTGTTTCCCCTCAGCTGATTGTCTTTGTGGCACGTCATCGTCTGATTCTTCTAGACTTGTTGACTCCAGACGTGAACACAAATCGTGTAAGCTTGCAGCTGAATTTGACTTGAAGCTGGTTTCATCAAACACGACGTGTGCTGATTCCTCAACCGTTAAGCTTCGATTTTTGAACACTCGATAAGCTTTGCTCACTGCAGAATAGCCTAAAAAGATACCTACATCAGATTTAGGTTCGAAAGCTGTTAGATGCTTCTTTCCATTGTTATGAATGAAACACTTGCATCCAAACACCCTGAAATATGAAATATCAGGTTTCTTGCCATTCCAGATCTCATATGGGGTCTTATCATGCATCCTATTAATCATTGATCTATTCTGAGTGTAACATGCTGTGTTAACTGCTTCTGCCCAATAATTTTGAGAAATACCCGAATAAGCAATCATAGATCTAGCAGCTTCTTTTAAAATGCGGTTTCTCCTCTCAGCTAAACCATTTTGCTGAGGAGTTCTAGCTGCAGAAAGCTCATGCTTTATTCCAATATCATCCAGATAAGAAGATAATTTTTTATTTAAAAACTCTGTTCCTCGATCACTCCATATCCGGTTGACTGTAAAACGATTTGTCATTTTGCAAACGTTTTAAAAGCCTAATCAACTGGTCAGCGGTATCAGATTTTGCCTTTAAAAACCTACCCAAGTATATTTAGTAAAGTCATCAAAACCCTAAGCTGGTTATAGAACATGACCAAAAAGGATCCAAATGCAAAAGCTCTAAGCTTCGGGAAG
>KV014905.1:306588-346524 GCA_001598015.1 Dorcoceras hygrometricum | reverse complement strand
CGCCGCCGCCGCCGCCGCCCAACTTCGCCGGAATTTCGTTCCGGCCTAGTTTTTCGAGGAGAATCCGATCGTGCTGATCTCGTCAGGACTTCTAGTGCAGTCTGACGAAGGAGTCTCGGATCTGGTCGTGGACCGGATTGACGCAACTACCGCAATCAACCGAGAAGCGCCGGGTTCTTGAAACACCGGTTGGAGCCAGGCACAAGTGCCAGAGAGGTAACTCGATAAAACACCCTATGTATGTTGATACATATAATTGATCTGTTTTTCGTATTGATCGCATCCCGGTTAAATTTTTGTTCTTCCGCTGCCTGCCGGGGTGCGGATCCGGATCACCCAACAACCTCGTCCCGTGAGGCTTCAACTGTCAAGACGCATAGGCAATCACGTACCCGTTCTGCATCAAAACACATCCCAAACCATTGAGATAAGCATCGGAGCACACAACAAATCCTCCGGATCCAGATGGTAGAGCCAAAACAGGAGCAGTAGTCAACTTCTCCTTCAACATCTAAAAACTGAACTCGCACTCGTCAGACCAAACAAACTTCTTATCCTTCTGAGTCAACTGAGTCAAAGGCCTGGCTATAGAAGAAAACTTCTCAATAAAACGCATGTAATAGCCAGCCAATCCTAAAAAGCTACGGATCTCAGAAATGTTCCTAGGTCTCTACCAGTTAAGAACTACTTCGACCTTACTCGGATCCACCGAAATCCCTTGCACCGAAATCACATGACCCAAAAAGATAATCCGATCAAGCCAAAATTCACACTTGCTGAACTTGGCATACAACTGCGAGTCTCTCAATCTCTGCAACACCAGTCTCAGATGCTCCTTATGCTCTCTCAAGCTCCTCGAATACACTAGGATGTCATCTATGAAGACGATCGCAAACCGATCGATGTACTCGCTAAAGACGCGATTCATCAAATCCATGAAAACAGCTGGGGCATTCGTCAACCCAAACGGCATGACCAGAAACTCATAATGCCCATATCGAGTCCGAAATGCTGTCTTCGCCACGTCAGCATCTCTAATCCGCAACTGGTGATAACCAGAGCGCAAATCAATCTTCGAGTAAACGATCGATACCTACAACTGATCGAACAAGTCATCAATCCTCGACAAAGGATACTTGTTCTTCACCGTCGCTTTATTCAACTGTCGGAAATCCACGCACATCCTCATAGACCCATCCTTCTTCTTCACAAAAAGAATCGGAGCTCCCCAAGGCGACAACTCGGTCTGATGAAGCCCTTCTCCAAGATATCTCTCAACTGATCCTTCAGCTCTTTCAACTGTGCCGGTGCCAACGGGTAAGGAGCTCTAGAAATCGGGGCGGTACCGGGCACCAAATCGATGCTGAAGTCGATCTCACGTCTAGGAGGGAATCCAGGAATCTCATCTGAAAACACGTTGGGAAACTCTCGGACGATCAGAATGTCGCTCAACTCCAACCGCGACTCTTGGGAAACATCAAGCGTGTAAATCATGAATCCAACATTATCCAGCGATAGCAGACTAAACATCTCCATGGCGGACACCAGTGGAATCTTCGAGCGCGAATCAGCACCGTAGAACTCCCACCTCTCACCCGAGTCAGGACGAAATCTCACCACACCATGAAAACAGTCAACAGTAGCCTTATAGCTAGATAATGCGTCCATTCCCAAGATGCAATCAAAATCTCTGATTCCCAAAACAATCATATTGGACACCAAAATGTGCTCATCAAATCGGAGCACACAATCCAACACCACTTCACGGGACCACAGATTCACACCAGCAGGGGTAGACACGGAAACAACATCACACAATGGGGAAGAACTCAACCCATACTCACAAACAAACAACTCAGAAATAAAAGAGTGTGATGCACCAGTGTCAAATAGAACTCTCGCAGGATAATCGAAAATAAAGCATGTACCTGCGATCATCATACCAAGCGCCTCCTCAGCCTGCTCTCTCGTCAAAGCGTTCACCTGAGCCTGCTGTGGAATCTGGAACGGAGGTCTCGAAGGTGCTCCAAACCTAGAAGGCTCACGGGGTTGGAATCCAGATCACTGGGTAGGGGCAAGAAACTGCGGTCTCTGAGAAGAACCACCAGCTGATCACTGCTGCGAAGAAACTGAAGACTGACCCCTCAACAGAGGACACACTCTAACAAAGTGTCCTGGCTGTCCACAGTTATGGCAGGATCCCTGAACTCTCTGACACTGCGAAGTCGGATGCCTTCCTCCGTACTGTCCACAAGACATGCCACTAGAATCGCTGCCAGAACCATTGCCAAAACCAGAACTCGCAGAACCAGAGGAACTCGAATCCGCCTTCTTCTTGAACTGTTTCCCTCGAGGTCGAAACCTTTGGCGATTCGACTGCTGCTGCTGTGACCCCTGAGGAGAATAAAAAGATTGCGACGCATCCTGCACAGGCTGATAGGTGTGTCCAGTAATCGGCTGAATCGGAGCCTCAACCTCCATCAAACTCTCCTCAATGTCCACCGCTCGGTTCACTGCCTCAATATAGGTCGCAGGTGACCCAGACAAACCCATCCGGTACAAATCAGGTCTCAAGCCTTTCAGAAATTTGTTCCTCTTCGTCCTCTCCTGGTTGGCAACGTGTGGCACATAAACCAAAAGCGCAGAAAACTGTCGGGCATACTCAGCCACTCGCATGCAAAAGCAGGAAAACAAATACGAGGTCAAGCCTCAGTACGAAGAGCTATCAAAACAGCTAATCATGCAACATGCTATAATCAATGCTATGAAATGCATGAGGGCTATCAAGGATCAGATAGCTAGACCAGTGTATCAACTGGAAAATCATCTCAGTCAGCCTCTATACCCTCACGGTGTATCAACCGGAGAATCATCGGTCCGTGATCTTCAGAGCCCGTCAGCCCATCACAGCTCGGTGGTAGACACTCGAATCCGGTAGTCACCACTCCGATGATAGCGTTGGACTTTTCAGGCACGACTCATCAGTCGGCCAGTCACAACGTGGCTTTCAATCATGTCATCAATCAATCTGTCAACAGGCTCAAGATGTATGCATGGATGCCATTCATAAATCAATACTCGATGCATACAATTCACAGTACGCGAAACAGAACATAAATCAATCAACAAAACACATTCTGCTCATGCAATTACAATCATCAAAATCAACCAGATTTCACAGCCTTAAATATACGCATGCTCAAGCATCAAAGCTGTCCAGAGTTGCTCCAATTCGTACCTTCAACAACTGATTTCTACCTCAACAGATTCACAAGGCACGGCACAACCAATTGAAGCAAGTCAGCCTTCTCCTGCTACGGCAATCATGGTAGAGACTCCCTGGAATTCGAATTTGTACTAGGTATCTAACAATCAGTTAAATTTGAACTCAACATCTAAGGTTCTAAGGTCCAGTAGCATAATTCAACTACAGAAATCCTACAGAGTACTTCTCAACTCTTAAACAAGGCTTAAACTTGGCAAGGAATCACTTACCCAAAAGCGCACAACACCCAAAGAACGCTCTGCTAGATTTCTCCAGAAATCTTCGCACACCAGCAGCTTCACGCTCTATTCCACAAGTCGTTCTACAGTCTCTAATGGGTAACAAACGGAAAATCAAGCCTCAGGGAGTTCAGCGCCACCCAAACCGTCGAAAACAAAGGCTAGAATCGACAGAAATCTAGGGAAGAAATGTTCGGGTGAACAGTGTTCTAGGGTTAGAGACAAAGGTCGACAATCGGGATAAATTTCTCTAAATATGGAATCTGATAAAATGATCGAAGGACAAAGCTTCTAATATACACGCGAGAAATCTGTTAAAATAACCACCAACAGAAACAGATTCCACAACTTCTGAACGCAAGCACTAAACAACGACCAATCCCCTAAAATAACCCGCAGCTGCCGACAGCAACGGGAACAGTACGCAGCTGATGAAGAAATGTCCACCGACCAAATAGTACAATTACTGATAACAGATTCTTCAACAGTGCGAAGCTCACGGCAGCAATCGCAATGCAACACAACGAGTGCTAGTCAAAATGACATCGCTCCGGACACATCAGCAAATCTGATCAAAGCGCTACGCTACAACAGATCCATACAGAGCCAAAACAACGTCGCGCAAACTACGTCATCATATCTGATGAACTAAATGCCCACAACAGCGATCACTAGCGCGAAACCAAACGACGTCGCCTCCACAAATATAAGGAACGCAAGCACAAACAACGACCAATCCCCTAAAATAACCCGCAGCAGCCGACAGCAACGGGAACAGTACGCAGCTGATGAAGAAATGTCCACCGACCAAATAGTACAATTACTGATAACAGATTCTTCAACAGTGCGAAGCTCACGGCAGCAATCGCAATGCAACACAACGAGTGCTAGTCAAAATGACATCGCTCCGGACACATCAGCAAATCTGATCAAAGCGCTACGCTACAACAGATCCATACAGAGCCAAAACAACGTCGCGCAAACTACGTCATCATATCTGATGAACTAAATGCCCACAACAGCGATCACTAGCGCGAAACCAAACGACGTCGCCTCCACAAATATAAACGATGGCATTTTGCACCCTCTACAGGAACTTGCTATCAACAGATATCACTATGCGTTACCACAATGAAACGACGACCATCACCTCTCTCTACAGTAACTATCTAAAATGCGCAACAACTGGTTTCATGGAATGACAGCGTTTTTACTTCAAAATGCCAAGGAACCAGATTTCACCAAAATTTGAAATTCCAAAATCTGAAAATTCTAAATTCGAATTTCTCAATCCTCACACATACACCTTCATCTCAAAGAGCTGTATGGGGAGAACTCTCGGACTGAGAGGTTCACTACTGTCAAGGAGCTCATGATTAGTCGCATGCGCGAGGGGACTTCGGTCCGTGAGCATGGGGTCCGTATGATTGGGCTTATTGAGAAGCTAGTGGGCCTTGATATCACGCTTCCACATGAGCTGTCTGTGGATCTGCTTCTCCTCTCCCTTCCTGTTGCGTTCGACCCCTTTGTGGTCAACTTTAACATGAACAAGCTGGAGGCCACCCTTGAAGAGGTGGTAAACATGCTTGTCGTGTTCGAGGGGATCATAAAGAAGGACAAGTCCGTCCTCCTTTTGGACTCTTCTTCCTCTGCGAAGAAGGGACCCAAACGCAAGGGTAAGAAGAGTTCTGCCACTACGAAAGAGGGAAAGCCCGCCAAGAAGCACAAGGCAAGGACTTCAAAGCCGAACAAGTCTGAGGATGTTTGTCACCACTGCCACAAGCCTGGGCATTGGAAGAGGAACTGTAATGATTACCTCGAGCAGTTGCGAACTGCCAAAGGTATGTTCTATATTGAAATAAATATGTCTCTTAACTCGACTTCTTGGGTACTTGATACCGGATTTGGATCTCATATCTGCAATGACTTGCAGGTAATGACAAGAAACCGGCATATTAGGGTGGGTGAGACCCACTTGAGGCTTGGCAACGGAGCAAGGGTTGCGGCCGAAGCCGTTGGAGATTTTTATTTATTTCTTTCTTCAAATTTTAAGTTGTTGTTGAGAAACGTTTTATTTGTTCCTGAATTAATAAAGAATCATTTCCGTTTCTATGCTTGATAGTGATGGATATTCTTGTCATTTTGCCAATTCGATTTGCAATATTTACAAGAATGAATGTTTAATTGGAATTGGGGAACGCGAAAATGATCTATACGCCTTAAAATTGAGAGAAGTTCCAACTCGCAATGTGGAAACACACACAACAAAGATAAAAAGGGAAAACGATAGTTTGAACCCAGCTCAATCTATGCTTGATAGTGATGGATATTCTGTCATTTTGCCAATTCGATTTGCAATATTTACAAGAATGAATGTTTAATTGGAATTGGGGAACGCGAAAATGATCTATACGCCTTAAAATTGAGAGAAGTTCCAACTCGCAATGTGGAAACACACACAACAAAGATAAAAAGGGAAAACGATAGTTTGAACCCAGCTCAACTTTGGCACGCTAGGTTAGGTCATGTTTCCTTAAAGAGAATGAACAAGTTGATTAGGAGTGACATATTTAATATGTCTGATATTAACTCCCTACCAACCTGTGAATCTTGTCTCAAGGAAAAAATGACAAAATTGTCCTTCACAGTCAAGCCTGAACGTGCTCAATGCATATTGGATTTGATCCATACTGATGTGTGTGGCCCACTTAGCATTGGTACTAAGTCCAGTCACACCTACTTCATCACATATACCGATGATCACTCTAGGTATGGGTACTTGTACTTAATGAAGCACAAGTCTGAATCCTTTGAAAGGTTCAAGGAATTCAAGGTTGAAGTATAAAATCAACTGGGAAAGGCATGAAAACACTTCGATCCGATCGAGCTGGAGAATACTTGAGTGCCGAATTTCAAGACTATCTTAAAGAGAATGGGATTCTTTCACAATGGACCCCTCCGGCCACACCAAAGCTCAACGGTGTAGCGGAGCGTCGTAATCAAACCTTGGTGGACATGGTTCGATCTATGATGAGTTTCACTGAACTTCCTGCTTCGTTTTGGGGCTATGCGCTCGAAACGATCGTAATGTTGTTGAACAATGTCCACACCAAGGCAATGGATAAAACTCCATATGAAATATGGATAGGCAAGCCGCCCAAGTACTCATACTTGAGGATTTGGGGATGTCCTGCTTATGTGAAGCAGACAGTGGGAGATAAGCTGGATCATAGATCCATCTTATGCTACTTCATTGGGTATCCAAAGAATTCTATGGGATACTGCTTCTACTATCCCAATGAAACAAAAGTGTTTGTTTCTAGAATTGCCACCTTTCTGGAAAGGGAATTTCTACTTGATAGAAAAGGAAAGATAGTAGAACTTCAAGAGGTTCGAGAACCAATTGAAGTACCAAGTGAATCTCCCGCACCTCAAGAGTCAATCCTTGACATGGAGATACCTAGGAGATCTGAAAGGGTTCCTAGGGCTCCTGTTAGATATGGTTTCCTCCTTGAAAATGATCTGTAACGCCCCGAAATCCAGATTACGTAGAAATGGGTGCATGACTAGGGGGAAAATATTTTTAGATGATATCATGCCATTTTATATAATTTATTTATGATTTTATGCTGCATGGTATGTATGTGTTATTTTTCAGCTTGCTTGAGCTACGGACGTGTGGACGAGATTAGGGTCGGCCGAAAGGAAAATAATTTGAGATTTTAAGTTATGGGATATTAAGAATGATTTTATTTTATTTTAAGCAACAATTTCTGAAAATTTGGTTTTTTACAATTATTTTGGAGGGGAACCCGTTTTTCGCCTATACGGGCTGGTATATTGAGTTTTAAAGCATTTTAAATTTTTAGTAGGCCTAGATTTCGAAACTTTATAATTAATAAAGCCCAAGTATGAGTTTTAGAAACTTTTTAATTTAATTAGAGGGGCAAGCTTGTAATCTTTTTAATTAAAGCCATAGGGGTCATTTTAGGCACTTTGATTTCTTCTTAAACACAAATTTAAACACACCCTAGCCTCCATATGATGTACCTGCCATCTTCTCCCCTCCCTTAGCACACAAAATTCGAATCTATACAGCCATTGAAGGAGCTTGGTGATCCAATTCCGGCGGCGCCCCGATCTCGCACCTACAACGTCCGCACCTCGCAGATCAACGTTTTCTTCAACTCAGGCATGTGATATCAATTCCCTTGCTCACCATTTAAATCATAATAACCTGTTTTATGAAAATTATGCATGAAAGTTGTGTGTATGCCTCGGATCTATACAGCATGGTTCACGTTTTATGCATGTCTCATGTTACATCTCACCGTTTTGATTATTTTTGTGAATGGCTTCGGTTTAGGGGCTGTCTAAGGGACCTTGGCTCGATCTTAGGTGGTCCATGGGAGTCCTAGGGAGGGCTAGGAGTGGTCCAAAGATGAGAGTTAGTGGTCAAACCGGTGGCTAGAAAACGAACACAGTGCGCTGTGTGTTCTCTGCGCAGCGCGGTGTGCATCCTAACCATCGATCGTGCGCCCTGTGTGGTCCACGACAGGGGTCATGGCTGGTACTGTTGGAACCGTATGGACCTGGGGGTGGTCCAAACGGAAGGGCTTCGGTAGTGGTGGTCGGACCAGGGATAACGGTCACGCGAAGTGGCTGCTGGTCACGGCTGCACGTGAGGGTGTGTGTGTGATTTTCGGTTTAGGGCTTAATTTTGCTATGGTTCGGTCTAACTGAATCGGTTTTGTCTGGTTCGGTTGGACCAGATCGGTTCTTCGAGTCTCGAGTCAAATATTTTAAAATGGGGTCAAGTTATTTTATTTAGGGACCTGTTATTTTTATTAATATGTCGAAGGTCCAATTTTTAAGAAAATAGCCAGAAGGCCAAATTGAGTCAAACCTTTTTAAATAATTTAAGTTATGTTTAATTTTAAGTTTTTAGTCAAAATTAGGGCTCTAGGGATTTTAATTAGGTCAAAATCGATTTTCGGGTTTTAGATTGGTTAAAATCAGTCTTTTCGTCAAAATCGGCTTTCGAGGTCAAAATCGATTTGAATTTATTTTAAAAGTGAAAATCGATTTTAAGAAGTCCCAAATTGATTTTAGAAGTCAAAATTGATTTTAGAAGTCAAAATTGATTTTCATTAATCTCATTTAGTCTTGATTTTTTACAAAAAACAAATATTTAAGAAAATAGGCAAAAATGGGAAAAGGCGGTGAACATTCGTTTCATCGTCCGTTTTAGAGCGACGTTTGGTCTAGAAGTAGCAAGCCAGGCCCCGGAATCAACCCTTGACCGAAGTAGAAAAATGTAGAAGCCCGTAAATGCATAATTAATCATATATGTAGTATGTTATGTACCTAAAGTTTTAAAGAAAAGAATTAATTATCCATTAACGGGCTAAGCTTTTAAATTGCATGATTTTAAGAAAATTCACGCATCATGAGATTTTATGAAACGATCAGGCATGCCCTTTTTAAGTTAAAAATCCGAGGAATGGAAGTGATGTGGCAAGTCTACGATGGGACTTAACCGAGTAGCCGGGCCCGTGGATCCCCTGTTTTTAGGAATGATTTCAGGATTTCAGGGCCTATGGATCCCGAGGTAAGGTCGGGTGAAGTGGCAGTTTTCAAGGGGTGTGACATATAGGGATCCCGAGGTAAGGTCGGGTGAACCACACCGCCACGTACGTTTGTTATTACGACTGATCAGTCACACTTTGCTCACATCCACTGATATGACTCTTACGCTTTCTTTCAGATTACGTTATGACATGCCTTATATGATATATGATATGATTACATGATGAAATGTTTTAAGATCATGCACGCATCCATATCTTTTACGTTATTTTAATTACCGTATGTGCTTGCATGCGCTTTTATTAGTATATACTTTGTTATGCATTACGATAGAGCATGTTGAGCCTCTAGGCTCACTAGGTTTAAATGGTGCAGGTGATGATCCTGTCGATGAGCATGTTCCGACTAGCGGTGAGGACCTCTGAGCGCCTGATGCATCAGTACCCCATGACCGCCTTTAAAATTCAGTTTTGTCATGTTGCAGTTTAGATACTGGTTTTTAAACATGTTGGCTTTCAGTATTCTTTTTACTCGATGATTTTAGGATGTTGGATGTTTGACGTTTTTAAATATTTCTTTATTTAAGCTTAAAGTATTTTGAGAAAATGATTTAGAAATTGTTTTAGAAGGGAACGATCCATATTTAAAGTTTATGCTTCCGCAAATGTTTTAAAAAAATAAATAAAATTCTAGAGTCTGGTTCGATTCGGTTGGTATCATAGCGGTAGTTCTGGTGGGTCACTTGCCTACTGCGTGGAGCTCAGAAGTTGCACTACCAGTCTGTAAGTTTATTTTGGAGTTATGTTTATGTTTGCATGCTGCATGTTTTAGCCTTGCATGAGTTTTGGCCTTAGAGTTTTAAAATTAGACGCTTAGTCATGCACTTTGATTTACGCGATAAGGTTTTGGTGTGCATGTATGCCTCCCAGACGTGCTATCGGTACGTAACTTAATTTCGGGGACAGAATTTCTATAAGGGGGGGAGATTGTAATGCCCCAAAATCCAGATTACGTAGAAATGGGTGCATGACTAGGGAAAAAATATTTTTAGATGATTACATGCCATTATATGATTTATTTATGATTTTATGATGCATGGTATGCATGTGTTATTTTTCAGCCTGCTTGAGCTACGGACGTGTGGACGAGATTAGGGTCGACCGGAAGGAAAATAATTTGAGATTTTAAGTTATGGGATATTAAGAATGATTTTATTTTATTTTAAGCAACAATTTCTGAAAAATTTGGTTTTTTACAATTATTTTGGAGGGGAACCCGTTTTTCGCCTATACGGGCTGGTATATTGAGTTTTAAAGCGTTTTAAATTTTTAGGAGGCCTAGATTTCGAAATTTTATAATTATTAAAGCCCAAGTATGAGTTTTAAACACTTTTTAATTTAATTAGAGGGACAAGCTTGTAATATTTTTTATAAAGCCATAGGGGTCATTTAGGCACTTTGATTTCTTCTTAAACACAAATTTAAACACACCCTAGCCTCCATACGATGTACCAGCCATCTTCTCCCCTCCCTTAGCACACAAAATTCGAAATTATACAGCCATTGAAGGAGCTTGGTGATCCAACTCCGGCGGCGCCCCGATCTCGCACCTACAACGTCCGCACCTCGCAGATCAACGTTTTTTTCAACCCAGGCATGTGATATCAATTCCATTGCTCACCATTTAAATCATAATAACCTGTTTTATGAAAATTATGCATGAAAGTTGTGTGTATGCCTCGGATCTATACAGCATGGTTCACGTTTTATGCATGTCTCATGTTACATCTCACGGTTTTGATTATTTTTGTGCATGGCTTCGGTTTAGGGGCTGTCTAAGGAACCTTGGCTTGATCTTAGGTGGTCCATGGGAGTCCTAGGGAGGGCTAGGAGTGGTCCAAAGATGAGAGTTAGTGGTCGAACCGGTGGTTATTTTTGTGCATGGCTTCGGTTTAGGGGCTGTCTAAGGAACCTTGGCTTGATCTTAGGTGGTCCATGGGAGTCCTAGGGAGGGCTAGGAGTGGTCCAAAGATGAGAGTTAGTGGTCGAACCGGTGGCTAGAAAACGAACACCGTGCGCTGTGTTTTCTGCGCAGCGCGGTGCGCAGCCTTCCCATCGATCGTGCGCCCTGTGTGGTCCACGACAGGGGTCATGTCTGGTACCGTTGGAACCACCTGGACCTGGGGGTGGTCCAGTCGGAAGGGCTCCGGCAGTGGTGGCTGTAGTAGGGAGAACGGTCGCGCGAAGTGGCTGCTGGTCGCGGCTGCACGTGAGGGTGTGTGTGTGTGATTTTCGGTTTAGGGCTTAAACCGCCTTTATGATTCAGTTTTTGTCATGTTTCAGTTTAGATACTGGTTTTTAAACATGTTGGCTTTCAGTATTATTTTTACTCGATGATTTTACAATGTTGGATGTTTGACGTTTTTAAATATTCCTTTATTTAAACTTAAAGTATTTTGAGAAAATGATTTAGAAATTATTTTAGAAGGGAACGAGCCATATTTAAAGTTTATGCTTCCGCAAATGTTTAAAAAAAATTCTAGAGTGTGGTTCGTTTCATGATCAAAGTGATCAAACTGTTGGATGTGATCCAAGAACCTTCAAGGAGGCAATTTTCAATGCTGATTCTAATTTTGGCTTGAAGCAATACAATCTGAGATTGACTCAATGCAATCTGAGATTGACTCAATGCATTCGAACCAAGTCTGGACTCTCGTGAATCCTCCCAAAGGAATAGTTCCTATTGGATGCAAATGGATATACAAGAGTGTTGGGGAACCGTGACGGATCCGGATCCCGTCTCCCGGCGAGGCAGCGGAAGAACAAAATTAGGCCGGGAAACGTTCAATACAATTCAATAATAACACAATATGAACCATTCATAGGGTGTTTAGTCAGTTACCTTGCTGGCGTCTAGGCGCCTGGCTCCGACCAGTTTCACGAGGAAACCGGCACTTCACGGTAGACGACGGTAGATTACGTCAATCAGGTCCACGATCGGAAGGGAGACTCCTTCGTCAGCCTGCACTAGAAGGCCTGACGAGATCAGCGTGGACGGATTCTCCTCAAAAAGTTGATCGGAACAAGTCCGATCACTTAGCGGCGGCGGCGCCGGCGATGGTGGTGGCCGGCGGCGGCGGCGGCTTTTGAGGAGAGGAGGGAGGCGGCCGTGAGTTTTAGGGTTAGGGTTAAGTGTAATCAAGTTTTATGATTAAAGCCTCCAAGTCTTCATTAAGTAGACTAGCAGTGGACTTGGACCGGCCCAACGGGCCCGGGTCCAAATGACGATATCCATCGCTGCGACTTCATCGTAACTCCGATCGCCGATCAGATCGAATCGATCGACTCAGTTTCCAAAACTGAATATTATGGGGTATCCGTGCGGGAATCTCGAATCCAGTACTTGTGTGACCATTAATGGTTTAGGGATACAGCTAGCCGTGGGCCCACAACCATTGTGGCTCCGGAATCACAATTCCGGACTTGCCCATCGGATCATGGTAAGAGTGTCTAGCAACATCGCCCCATGATCCCCTAGGTATCACTGATAATGCCTGCAAGAACCAGTTGGTCGTGGTTAGCGTACAGTACGGTCCTTTCAATCCATATATCCCGATCAGATCAACGACCATTGGTAAATCGAGAGTCGCTAAAGATCCGATAGCTATGCATACATCTTGGAGATCGAATAGTGACATCGCGAGTGTAACTAGGTAAACCCATTTACCTAAAACACTTCTAGTACTCTGGCCAGAGATTTATACACTATTATCCCCTCAGATAGCATAGTATATCCACGCATGTCTGCGAGAGGTGAATCCTCGACAACAATGCATAGACTCCTACATGCATCGGGATCTCACCCAATCCCACCGCCTAATGACCCCAAGTGAGTCGGCAAACGAGTCAAAGTGAGACGCCTATCATGTAGAGTCTAAATGACGTTTCGAGTCGTGAGGACTAATCAGTACAACCAAGATCTCGGACTTATCCACTTGACAAATGGTAACCACTTGGAAAGTCCGAGCGAGGGTAGTTCGATAGATCACCAGGTCACTATCTATCTGCATGCTCCGAACATCACAATGTTCTCTACCAATGAAACATGGTACTTCGCATCGCAGATACTAGTCTCGAGCTCGGGCGGCCTTATCCTCATTTTGACGGCCCAATCGACTAGGAACATGTTCAGAATACACAGTGACTATTAGATGTGTTTCATGATAGCCGTCATACCCACTATCACATCTAACATACACTATAGTGCATTCTAGGTCTTTACTCAACGCAATTGTTAATCATCATACAACACAATGAAAGTAAAGAATTCCGTAAATAAATGCGAATATCATATATAAAGATTGTCATATACAAGAGTCTATAAACCCACACGCCACAGTTGGCTAGTTGGGCATCTACTCTAACAATCTCCCACTTGCCCTAAAGCCAACTACTCATCAGACGCAGTCCCATTGTTTCGCGATGTTTTTCAAACAACGGTCCCGGCAAGGGTTTCGTAAGTGGATCAGCAACGTTGTCCGCAGAGGCGACTCTCTCAACTGCTATGTCACCTCTAGCCACAATATCCCGGATTATGTGGTATTTCCTCAGTATATGTTTGGATCTTTGGTGAGACCTAGGCTCCTTTGCTTGCCCAACGGCACCCGTGTTGTCGCAGTACACCGGGACTGGACCAACTCCATCAGGAATGACGCTCAACTCTTGGACGAAATTCCTTATCCAAACCGCCTCCTTAGCAGCAGCTGATGCTGCGATGTACTCAGCCTCATTGGTTGAATCCGCGATGGTGTCTTGCTTGGAACTCTTCCAAGAGACAGCACCACCATTGAGCATGAATACAAATCCAGAGGTTGACTTCGAATCATCCACGTCACACTGGAAGCTAGAATCAGTGTAGCCTTCCAGTTTCAGTTGACCACCCCCATAGACCATGAACATATTCTTAGTCCTTCGTAAGTACTTAAGAATATCCTTCACAGCCTTCCAATGCAATTGGCCGGGGTTGGCTTGGTAGTGGCTCGTGACACTCAGAGCATATGCGACATCCGGTCTAGTCGAGATCATGCCATACATAATACTACCTATTGCCGAGGCATATGGCACACGTGTCATACTCTTTATCTCCTCATCAGTCTTCAGACACATAGACTTAGATAGAGTGACCCCGTGGCACATAGGTAGGTGTCCTCTCTTGGACTCTTCCATAGAGAATCTCTTAAGTATGGTATCGATGTAGGTGGATTGGGTGAGTCCGAGCATCCGTTTCGATCTATCCCGATAGATCTGTATTCCAAGAATATAGGATGCTTCACCCATGTCCTTCATCGAAAATCTACTAGACAACCAGACTTTAGTTGACTGCAGCATTCCTACATCATTCCCAATGAGTAGAATGTCATCAATATAAAGTACGAGGAATGTCACAGCACTTTTAACTACCTTCTTATACACACATGGCTCCTCGTGATTCTTGATGAAACCAAATTACTTAATTGTTTCATCGAATCTCAGGTTCCAACTCTTCGATGCTTGTTTGAGATCGTAGATCGATTTCTGAAGCTTGCATACCTTATACTCGCTTCCAACAGATGTGAAACCCTCAGGCTGCGTCATATAGATCTCTTCCTTAATGTTTCCATTAAGGAACGCAGTTTTCACATCCATTTGCCATATCTCATAGTCGTACCATGCGGCTATGGGTAATAAGATTCTAATTGACTTGAACATCGCGACTGGTGAGAAGGTTTCATCATAGTTCACATCCATTTGCCATATCTCATAGTCGTACCATGCGGCTATGGGTAATAAGATTCTAATTGACTTGAACATCGCGACTGGTGAGAAGGTTTCATCATAGTCAACACCTTGCCTTTGAGTGTAACCTTTTGTGACCAGTCGTGCCTTGTAGGTCATTACCTTACCATCAGGCCCAAGTTTCCTCTTGTATACCCATTTACACCCAATAGGAACAATTCCTTCGGGAGGATTAACAAGATTCCAAACTTGGTTATCATGCATCGAGTCTAACTCAGATTGCATTGCTTCAAGCCACAAATTAGAATCTGCATCGGAAATTGACTCCTTGAAAGTTCTTGGATCAGATCCAACAACTTGATCATCTTGATCATATTCAAGGAGAAAACCATATCTCTCAGGAGCCCTAGGAACCCTTTCGGATCTCCTAGGTGCGACCATTTCTGGTACTGGCTCTGTAGGTGCAGGAGATTCACTTGGTACTTCACTTGGTTCTCGAACCTCTTCGAGTTCTACTATTTTGCCCTTTCTATCAAGCAGAGATTCACTTTCCATAAAGGTGGCATTCCTAGAAACAAACACTTTTGTTTTGCTGGGATAGTAGAAGTAGTATCCAATGGAATTCTTTGGATACCCAATGAAGTAGCATAAGATGGATCTCGTATCCAGCTTATCTCCCACTGTCTGCTTCACGTAAGCAGGACATCCCCAAATCCTAATAAATGAGTATTTGGGTGGTTTTCCCATCCATATCTCATATGGAGTCTTATCCACTGCCTTGGTGTGGACATTGTTCAACAACATTACCACCGTTTCGAGCGCATAGCCCCAAAACGAGGTGGGAAGTTCAGTGAAGCTCATCATAGATCGAACCATGTCCAACAAGGTCCGATTACGATGCTCCGCTACACCATTGAGCTGTGGTGTGGCCGGAGGGGTCCACTGTGCGAGAATCCCATTCTCTTTCAGATAGTCTCGAAATTCAGCACTCAAGTATTCACCACCTCGATCGGACCGAAGTGCTTTAATACTTTTGCCTAATTGATTTTCTACTTCAGCCTTGAATTCTTTGAACCTTTCAAAGGATTCAGACTTGTGCTTCATTAAGTACAAGTACCCATACCTAGAGTGATCGTCGGTCAAGGTGATGAAGTATGTGTGACCGTATTTAGTACCAATACTAAACTGGCCACACACATCAGTATGGATCAAATCCAATAGGCCTTGAGCACGCTCACCCTTGCCCTTGAAGGGTTGCTTAGTCATTTTTCCCTTAAGACAAGACTCACAAGTCGGTAGGGAGTTAATATCTGACAGATCAAACATGTCACTCCTAACTAACTTGTTCATCCTACTTAGAGAAATATGACCTAGCCTAGCGTGCCAAAGTTGTGCTGGGTTCAAGTTATCGTGTTTCCTTTTAATCTTTGTTGTATATGCTTCGACATCGCGAGTTGGAACGTCTTTTAATTTTAAGGTGTACAAATCGTTTTCGCGTTCCCCAATTCCAATTAAACATTCATTCTTGTAAATATTGCAAATCGAATTAGCAAACATACAAGAATATCCATCACTATCAAGCATAGAAACAGAAATAATGTTCTTTATTAATTCGGGAACAAACAAAACGTTTCTCAATAACAACTTAAAATCAGAAGACAGAAATAAATAAACATCTCCTGTAGCTACTGCAGCAACTCTTGCTCAATTGCCAAGCCTCAAGTGGGCCTCACCCTCTCTAAGACGTCGGCTTCTTGTCATCACCTGCAAATCATTGCAGATATGAGATCCACATCCGGTATCAAGTACCCAAGAAGTCGAATTAAGAGACATATTTATTTCAATCTAGAACATACCTTTCGCAGTTCGCAACTGCTCGAGGTACTCCTTGCAGTTCCTCCTCCAATGCCCAGGCTTGTGGCAGTGGTGGCAAATATCCTCAGACTTGTTCGGCTTGGAAGCCTTTCCCTTTGGCTTCTTGGTTGGCTTTTCCTCCTTCGCAGGGGCAGAACGCTTCTTACCCTGGCGTCTGGGCCCCTTCTTCGCAGAGGAAGAAGAGCCCATAAGGAGGACGGGCTTGTCCTTCTTTATGGTTCCTTCGAACACTACAAGCATGTTAACCATCTCTTCAAGGGTGGCTGCCAGCTTGTTCATGTTGAAGTTGACCACAAAGGGGTCGAATGCAGCAGGCAGTGAGAGGAGAAGCACATCCACAGACAGCTCGTGTGGAAGTGTGATATCAAGGCCCGACAGCTTTTCAACGAGCCCAATCATACGAACCCCATGCTCGCGGACCGAAGTCCCATCGCGCATGCGGCTCGTCATCAGCTCCTTGACAGCCGTGAACCTCTCATGTCGAGAGTTCTCCCCGTACATTTCTTTGAGATGAAAAAGTATGTCAGCAGCATACTTTGTCTTCTCAAAGCGCCGTTGTATTTCATTGGACATCGACGCCATCACATAGCATCGAGCTTTAACCTCGTCGTCCCACCATTATTTAAGCGTAACCAGCTCCTCAGGGCTGATATCGGTAGGGGCTTCCAGCGGAGGGCACTTCTCTATCGTATAAAGAAGTTTCTCCGAAGCCAACACAAGGTTGAGGTTGCGGAGCCAGTCTTGGTAGTTCAGACCGGTGAACTTTTTGCTATCCAGTATAGCAGCGAGTGGGTTTTTGAATGAAGACATTATAAATGCAGTTATACTGAAATGAAAACAGACAATCATCACTAACTATAGAATTCCATTGGATACTACTTCTACTATCCCAGCGAAACAGAAGTGTTTGTTTCTAGGAATGCCACCTTTATGGAAAGGGAATCTCTGCTTAATAGAAAGGGCAAAATAGTAGAAATCGAAGAGGTTCGAGAACCAAGTGAAGTACCAAGTGAATCTCCTGCACCTACAGAGCCAGTACCAGAAATGGTCGCACCTAGGAGATCCGAAAGGGTTCCTAGGGCTCGTGAGAGATATGGTTTTCTCCTTGAAGATGATCAAGATGATCAAGTTGTTGGATCTGATCCAAGAACTTTCAAGGAGGCAATTTCCGATGCAGATTCTAATTTGTGGCTTGAAGTAATGCAATCTGAGTTAGACTCGATGCATGCTAACCAAGTTTGGAATCTTGTTAATCCTCCCGAAGGAATTGTTCCTATTGGGTGTAAATGGGTATACAAGAGGAAACTTGAGCCTGATGGTAAGGTACTGACCTACAAGGCGCGATTGGTCGCGAAAGGTTACACTCAAAGACAAGGTGTGACTATGATGAAACTTTTTCACCAGTCGCAATGTTCAAGTCAATTAGAATTATACTAGCCATAGCCGCATGGTGCGACTATGAGATATGTCAAATGGATGTGAAAATTGTGTTCCTTAATGGAAACATTAAGGAAGATATCTATATGATGCAGCCTGAGGGTTTCACATCTTTAGGAAGTGGGAATAAAGTATGAAAACTTCAGAGATCGATCTACGGTCTCAAGCAAGTATCGAGAAGTTGGAACCTGAGATTTGATGAAACAATTAAAGAATTTGGTTTCATCAAGAATACCGAGGAGCCATGTGTGTATAAGAAGGTAGATTCTCGATGAAGGAAATGGGTGAAGCATCCTATATTCTGGGAATACAGATCTATAGGGATAGATCAAAAAGGATGCTCGGACTCACCCAAGGGACCTACATCGATACCATACTTAAGCGGTTCTCAATGGAAGAGTCAAAGAGAGGACACCTGCCTATGTGCCACGGGGTCACTCTATCTAAGTCTATGTGTCCGAAGACTGATGAGGAGATAGAGAGTATGACACGTGTGCCATATGCCTCGGCAATTGGTAGTGTTATGTATGATATGATCTCTACTAGACCGGATGTCGCATATGCTCTATTATGTGTGTGTGTGTGTGATTTTCGGTTTAGGGCTTAATTTTGCTATGGTTCGGTCTAACTGAACCGGTTTTGGCTGGTTCGGTTGGATCGGATCGGTTCTTCGAGTCTCGAGTCAAATATTTTAAAATGGGGTCAGGTTATTTTATTTAGGGACCTGTTATTTTTATTAATATGTCGAAGGTCCAATTTTAAATAAAATAGTCAGAAGGTCCAAATTGAGTCAAACCTTTTTAAATAATTTAAGTTATGTTTAATTTTACGTTTTTAGTCAAAATTAGGGCTCTAGGGATTTTAATTAGGTCAAAATCGATATTCGTGTTTTAATTTAGTCAAAATCAGTCTTTTGGTCAAAATCGGCTTTCGAGGTCAAAATCGATTTGAATTTATTTTAAAAGTCAAAATCGATTTTAATAAGTCCCAAATTGATTTTAGAAGTCAAAATTGATTTTCATTAATCTCTTTTAGTCTTGATTTTTTTAAGAAATCAAATATTTAAGAAAATAGGCAAAAATGGGAAAAAGCGGTGAACATTCGTTTCATCGACCGTTTTTAGAGTGACGTTTGGTCTAGAAGTAGCGAGCCAGGCCCCGGGATCAACCCTTGATCGAAGTAGAAAAATATAGAAGCCCGTAAATGCATACTTAATCATATATGTAGTATGTTATGTACGTAAAGGTTTTAAAGAAAAGAATTAATTATCCATTAACGGGCTAAGCTTTTAAATTGCATGATTATAAGAAAATTCACGCATCATGAGATTTTATGAAACGATCAGGCATGCCCTTTTTAAGTTAAAAATCCGAGGAATGGAAGTGATGTGGCAAGTATACTGTGACGCCCAAACCCCATGGGAGTCACGGGATCGGAGAAGATGAAATAAAAGGGGAAAAAGAAGGGCCGAATAATAGATAGAACAAGCTGTATTGCCTTGCTCAAATAAAAAAAATCGAAATAATAAACGTTGGCGCCAAGAAAATAAAATCAGATTTCATTACAAATTTCGAAGTACAAAATGCATAATCGCGATATTACAACTACTGAACTCTGTTTGTGTTAGAGTAGATGCCCAACTAGCCAACTTGTGGCGTGTGGGTTTATAGACTCTTGTATGAAACAATCTTTATATATGATATTCGCATTTATTTATATGGCGTTCTTTACTTTCATTATATGTGTAATGATTTACAATTGCGTTGAGTAAAGACCTAGAATGCACTAAAGCGTATGTTAGATGTGATAGTGGGTATGACGGCTATCATGAAACACATCTAATAGTCGCTGTGTATTCTGAACACGTTCCTAGTCGATTGGGCCGTCAAACTGAGGATAAGGCCGCCCGAGTTCGAGACTAGTATCTGCGATGCGTGGATATCCTATGCTATCTGAGGGGATAATAGTGTATAAATCTCTGGCCAGAGTACTAGAAGTGTTTTAGATAAATGTGTTTACCTAGTTACACTCGCGATGTCACTATTCGATCTCCAAGATGTATGCATAGCTATAGGATCTATAGCGACTCTCGATTTACCAATGGTCGTTGATCTGATCGAGATATATGGATTGAAAGGACCGTACTGTATGCTAACCATGACCAACTGGTTCTTGCGGGCACTATCAGTGATACCTAGGGGATCATGGGGCGATGTTGCTAGACGCTTTACCATGATCCGATGGGAAAGTCCGGAATTGTGATTCCGGAGCAACAATGGTTGTGGGCCCACGGCTAGCTGTATCCCTGAACCATTGAGGGTCACACAAGTACTGGATTCGAGATTCCCGCATGGATACTCAGCTCAATGTGTTGAGCACGAGAAGAGGATTTTGGGGAGTGCGACTTCCTAAAAGTCAACAGGGGTCAATCCGGGGTTTCCCGCTGTTGAGGGGCAAAATGGTCATTTTGCGCTGGGGTTCTGAAAAATGGTTTTCAGATCATAGTATTCAGTTTTGGAAACTGAGTCGATCAATCCGATCTAATCGGTGATGGGAGTTACGATGAAGTCTCGATGGTGGAGATGAACTGAATGTTCATCGTTGGACCCGGGCCCGTTGGGCCGGTACAAGTCCAACACTTAAGTCTATTTAATTAGACTTAAGCCAAGACTTAATATACATAACTTACAACACTTAACCTAACCCTAGACTTAAGCGCCGCCCCTCCTCTCCTCTCTCATGCCGCCGCCGCCGCCGTGCGCCGCCGCCGCCGCCGCCCTCTTCGTCGGAAATTTGTTTCCGGCCAATTCGACGAGGAGAATCCGTCCGTGCAAATCTCGTCACGCCTTCTAGTGCAGGGTGACGAAGGAGTATCGTATCCGGTCGTGGACCGTATTGGCGTTATCTACCGCAATCTACCGAGAAGAGCCGACGTTATTGTAACTACGGTTGGAGCCAGGCACAAGTGCCAGCAAGGTAGTGTTTTTGAACACCCTATGTATGACAATTGTTTTGTTATTATCGTATTGATCGTCTCCCGGCGTCTATTTTTCTGTTCTTCCGCTGCCTAGCTGGGGGCGTGATCCGGATCCACAACAGTTTGAATTTATCCTTGTTGTAACAGATCTCAATACAGATTTGTCTAAGATCAAGGACAACAAAAACAGCAAATACAAAATGAACATCGCGGAAACGCAGGCCTTCGATAAACACTCACACGCCGCTACTGGTTCACACTCCACCACCCATCTGCTCCGGCGCGGACTCACCTGCACCAAGAAAGCTAGTGAGCCTAGGGGCTCAGCAGGCAAAACTGAGAGTAACAAAACACCATGTATGCAGGCGCAATACATAAGACATCATAGTTTAAAGGAAGGCATTAAAATATCGTTCGTCGTAAACATCTGTTCCGGGAATATATCATTTTCATTAGACTTATGGCTCAGAAGCTCTACTTAGATCCCGTTGCACTCGATCGAATGACTACTAATATCAGTTACTATATGGTGAAATTTCACCCAATATGAAGGGGCAACCGACACGCTCGTCTGCTGCTCACCCTTCCAATATGGACCGTCTGTTATCTTTGCCATAAATCGTAAAATCTGAACAATTTCTTCCTTTAAACAACTTCTGGTTAAACTCAGATCTTAACATCGGGGTTCACTTTATTTTAAACTCATTTTTTCATAAAAGATTTTCTTCATTGAGCATACAGCTGAATAGAAAAACAGACGTCGGGAAGAAACAATGTTTGGTTACGAGATAGATATTCAGACGTTGAAAAAGGTGTGACTCGGGAGCACTATCGCTATTGGAATCAGGTATTTACTGTGGGCGAGGTGCTGTTCTTGGGAAATCAGACGTTGCTAAATAATAGTACTATGGGTGCAAACAGATGCCAACGGAATACCAGTGAACGAAACAGTTGAAACTAGGAAATACTATTTGAACAGGGAACAGCTGTTGATAATTGAACGCGATATGAACAGTGAACAGCTGTTGGTAACTATTGCGACAGCTGATGAGGAACAATTACAACAGCTGATGAAGAACTATTGCAACAGCTGATGAAAAAAACAATACAACAGCTGACAACAGCTGAATGTGAATCAATACTACAGCTGAACACAAATGAACAGTACCTAGCTGACAACAGCTGAACACAAATGAACAGTACCTAGCTGACAACAGCTGAAATGGAAACTACTGGCTTAAAGATGAAATTCAGCCGTGGATATAGGAAACCAAAATCTGACTATATCTTAGTGTTGTAAACATCAAAACGACAGCTACGCTACCAGCTGTTGCCTATCAAACCAGACTTTATATTGATTCGACTGACAACATCCGATTACATAGCATCAAATTCAAATGTTACCAATCACAAGAAGAAGAATTTTGAACTTTTACGATGGACTGGAATCTGAAATGCTCAGTGGGTTGGGTTAAAATCAACATCGACAACATCAACTTCATAAAACGCACTTTTAGTTTCAAACAAAAACCATCCGTGAACCCGAACATTAAACATACACTTCAATATCAGCAGAGCATGAACAAAGGCTGATTTTAAACATAACTTAGGCAAGGAATCATGAAACGAAACGAGAACAATACATATGCTTTCATGGCGTAGCAAGAATCAGATTTACTTGCCTCAATAAGAAGAAATCATGAAATGCAGCAGGTCTCACAGAGAGTCTTCTCGAGCACTTCGATGAGCTTCCTATTTTTTTTGATGCAGAATGAATATTTTCTCGCAAGAAATGAACTTATAGTTCACAAGGACAACGGCATGGGAGTCTGATTTGTAACAGGGGAAAACACTTGAGTAGGCATGGTATCCCACGCCTAAATCTCAAAATTTTACTTAAAATTCCCTATCACTATTTTGATTTGCAAAAGCGTTACAAAAATTTGAAATTTAACCATTCTCCCATCCCGGCCATTACATTTTGTAAAGTCTGGTAAATGCTCATCTTGCGCTCGAAGCGACGTCCAGCAGACCTCATGCATCGCGTGAAATCTGAAAATGGAAAATCAGCTTTTAGAATAAATAAATAATGCTGAAATCTGAAATTAGAAATGGGTCCTCGAATTATAAGGATTAGAATTTGTGGTCCTATGGATTTTGGGGCGCTACAACTCTACCCACCTTATAAAAATTTCGTCCTCGAAATTTACTTACCGAACAAATCTAGGTAACGACTATGAATATCAGCTTCCGTTTCCCACGTAGCTTCTCGTTCAGTTTGATTCGACCACTGAACTTTAACCATTGGGATACTACGGTTCCTCAGCTTTCTAATCTCCCTAAGAAGGATATTCTCAGGTCTCTCCTCATAACTCAAATCTGGCGCTAAGTGAATTGGTTCAGCATTCAATATGTGCGATGGGTGGGGAACGTACTTCCTCAAAGCTGATACATGTAATACATTATGCACTGAAGATAGATGCGGCGGCAGTGCTAATCGATAGGCAAACGTTCCTACTTTGTCCAGAATCTCATAGGGACCTATATATCTGGGACTCAGTTTTCCCTTCTCACTCCCTTCATTGGAGCTACTTTCAAAAAGACGTGATCACCAACGTCAAAACTTAGCTCCCTTCGTCTATTGTCTACATAGCTCTTTTGTCTGTTTTGAGCAACTTTCATCCTTTTCTTTATTTGTCTAACAACGTTCACTGTTTGCTCTACCAGGTCTTGTCCTAGACCATCTCGCTCTCCTACCTCATCCCAGTGAAGAGGCGTTCTACATTTACGTCCATATAGAGCTTCATATGGAGCCATCTGGATATAGGCTTGAAAACTGTTGTTATACGCAAATTCCACCAATGGCAATTTCAAATCCCAACTTTCTGAGAAATCTATAATGCATGCTCTTAGTAAGTCCTCTAAAATCTGGATCACTCTTTCTGATTGTCCATCGGTTTGGGGATGAAAGGCTGTGCTAAATGTTAACTTTGTTCCCAAAGCTCGATGCAGGCTTCTCCAAAATGCAGACGTGAACTAGGAATCCCTACCAGATACAATCGATACGGGAACACGGTGAAGTCTGATGATCTCTTTTATATACAATTCTGCGTATCTACTCACGTCGTAAGTCGTCTTCACTGGCAAAAAGTGAGCAGATTTCATAAGTCTATCTATAATAACCCAAATAGAATTATAACCTTGGGTAGTCCTAGGCAATCCAGTCACAAAATCCATGGCTGTAAATTCCCACTTCCACTCTGGAATGGGCAACAGTTTCAACATTCCTGCTGGTCGCTGGTGTTCAGCTTTCACCAGTTGACACGTTAAGAATTCAGAGACAAATTTAGCGACGTCTCTCTTCATTCCCGGACACCAATATAACTTCTGAAGATCTTTATACATCTTAGTGGTTCCGGGATGCACAGGTATGTGTGACGCCCCAATCCCCATGGGAGTCACGATATCGAGGAAAAAAAAGGAAATAAAAGGAAAATAGAAGGGCATAATAATAAATAGAACAAGCTGTATTGCCTTGCTCATAAAAAAAATCGAAAAACAACCATTGGCGCCATAAAATAAAACCAGCCTTCATTACAAATTCAAAGTACAAAATGCGAAATCGCGATATTACAACTACTGAACTCTATCTGAATTCATCTTTGTTGTAACAGATCTCAATACAGATTTGACTAAGATCAAAGACAACAAAAATAGCAAAATACAAAATGAACATCGCGGAAACGCAGGCCTTCGATAAACACTAACACGTCGCTGCTGGTTCAAAAATCAGCTGATGTGAACAGTAGATCAGTCGATGGGTACATATCGGTGGTCAACACAATTAATTTGGTCAACAGAGTAACAGTAGATCAACCAGTCGTTGGTTCAAGAACAACCAGTCGTTGGGTAAGAGCAATCAGTAGGTGAAAGAAAACCAGACGATGGATATAAATCAGCAGTGAAGTACTTAAGGGAAAGAAATCAGTCGCAAGCAACAGTGACCAGTCGCAAGCAAAACTAGTCGCAACATAACAACCAGTCGCAACATCGCAACCAGTCGCAACATAGCAACCAGTCGCAACATCACAACCAGTCGCAACATAGCAACCAGTCGCAACATCACAACCAGTCGCAACATCACAACCAGTCGCAACATAACAACCAGTCTCAACATCGCAACCAGTCGATGGTTATGAAATACGATAACGTCACGAACAACATCCACAATATCAGAATTCACCTATCAAACCAGACTTAGTTCTGGTTCGACTAGCATTTCCAACTTCGTGGAGTCAAATTCGGATGATGTCATTCACCAGAGAAAAAAAGAACATCCTAATCTTTATGAGTTGGAAATCTGAAATGCTCAGCGTTTAAAAATCAACATCATCAACTTCGTAAAATACATTTGAGTTCCAACATAATCCACTGCGAACCCGAACATTAAACATACATTATAATATCAGCGAACATGAGGCAAAGGCTGATATTAAACATAGCTTAGGCAAGAATCACGAAATGAAGCGTAAACAATACATAAGCTTTCATGGCGTAGCAAGAATCAAATTTACTTGCCTCAATACGAAGGAATCATGAGATACAGCAGATCACGAACAGAGAGTCTTCCCAAGCGCAACGATGAGCTTCCTATTTTCTTTGATGCAAAAATGGATATTTTCTTGCAAAAGAATTAACTTATAGTCCATGTACCATAGGCATGGGAGTCTGATTTGTAACAGGGGAAAACACTCAAGTAGGCATGGTAAACCAGGCGTACTTCAGAAAATATTCTTAAAATTCCCTGTCAATGTTTTAATTTGTAAATGTACTACATAAAAATCTGAAATTTAACCATTCTCCCATCCAAAACCATTTTATTTGTAAAGTTTGAAAATTGCTTGGCTACGCTCGGGTGACAACTGATCGGACCTCTGTACCTTATGAAATCTAAGAAATAAGAAATCAGCTACTTGGAAAAATAAATAATGCCGAAATCTGAAATTAGAAATGGATCCTCAATATATAAGGATTAGAATTTGTGGTCCTATGGATTTTGGGGCGCTACAGTATAGAGCTGTATGGGCCTCCGTCATCACATCTGATCGCAAGGTTCCTGCTTGAGGCACCCAAATTTTTCCCTGAAATCTGATTATTCCTCCTTCTGAGAAATAGAGCTTGCTGCCTCTTTCTTTATCCTGTTTCACCTATTTCTGGAGCTGCTCATCTATTAAATGTCCTTCACGGATCTGGTCTAACAGATTTGACCTCACAGAGATATCTGCCAAAACTATAGTGCTACCGCTGGGCACTATTTTTATATCAGACTTCTCCACTTCATACACCAAAGACCTTTGGACAGACAGCTGGGCTAAACCCACGGATTTTCTACTTAGAGCATCAGCTACAATGTTGGCTTTCCCTGGGTGGTAGCTGATTGTACAGTCGTAATCTTTCACTAGCTCCAGCCATCTCCTCTGTCTCATGTTTAATTCTTTTTGGGTGAAAAAGTATTTCAAACTTTTGTGATCTGTGAATATCTCACATTTCTCCCCATACAAATAATGCCTCCAGATCTTTAAGGCGAACACAACTGCTGCCAGCTCCAAGTCGTGAGTGGGATAATTCTTTTCGTGATTTTTCAGCTGTCGGGAAGCGTAGGAAATCACTCTACGATCCTGCATCAGAACAGCTCCTAATCCCAACTTCGACGCATCTGTGTAAATAACAAATTTCCCTTGATCAGACGGCATAGTTAGCACAGGAGCTTCAATCAACGCCTGTTTCAATTGATCAAAGCTGACTTGACATTCTGGGGTCCATTCAAACTTTCTCAGCTTTCTAGTCAGCAATGTTAAGGGAACAGATATCTTTGAAAATCCCTTAATAAAGCGCCTGCAATAACCAGCTAACCCCAGAAAACTCCTAACCTCTGTAACAGATGTTGGTACGTCCAGTCGCGAATGGCTTCCACCTTCGCTGGGTCTACTTCCAATCCATATTTGGATATAATATGCCCGAGAAAAGACACCTTCTCCAACCAAAAATCACACTTGCTAAACTTGGCGAACAGCTTCTTGTTCTTTCAAAAATATGAAGCATTGTTCTCAGGTGGTTTGCGTGCTACAAGTCTGTTCTTGGAATACACTAAAATATCATCGATGAACACCACTACAAACTGATCTAAAAATGGTTGGAAAACTCTGTTCATCAAGTCCATAAAATCCGAGGGGGCGTTAGTGAGTCCGAAGGACATTACCAAAAATTCGTAGTGGCCGTAACGTGTTCTAAAGGCTGTTTTGTAAATGTCTGCTGCTTTTATCTTCAATTGGTGATAACCAGACCTCAAATCAATCTTAGAGAAAACTATTGATCCCTTCAATTGATCCAACAGATCCTCAATTCTAGGCAAGGGATATTTATTCTTAATTGTCAGCTTATTCAACTCTCTATAGTCTATACACAGCCTTAGACTCCCGTCCTTCTTTTTAACGATCAAAACAGGGGCTCCCCATGGTGATGTACTTGGTCGTATATAGCCCTTGTCCAACAGATCTTGTATTTGCTCCTTTAGTTCTTTCATTTCTGATGGAGCAAGACGATAAGGCGGTCGGGAACTGGTGCTGCTCCTGGCACTAAATCAATTGCAAATTCCAGTTCCCTATCAGGTGGCAGTCCGCATATGTCTTCTGGAAAAACCTCAGGGAATTTGTTTACTATCTCTACGTCTGAAAGGTGAGGCTTGCTAAAAGCTGCTAAGGATGATAGGCTTATCAAAAATCCTACTCCCCCTTTTCTCAAACAACTCTGAGCTTTAAGAGCTGAAATAATGCGAGGAATCTTACAATTCTGATTGGCCTCGAACATGAACCAGTCTCCTCCTGGGGGTTTCACTACCACAGTTCTAAGTTTGAAATCTATTACTACACCATATCTGGTTAACCAATCCATTCCTAGAATTAGATACCAGCTCTTCCCCAGAGGGCACCGTTATGCAAAATCCCATAGTCACCTGGTCGGGTCTAACAGGTAACTTCTTAGCAAAATCTGCTGCTATAAATGAATGCGTCGCACCTGAATCTACTAAGGCTGATGAGGGAAAACCAGCAATCAAGATCTTACCCGTAACCACTGTGGAATATGGATTGTCTTGTTCAATCGTCATGACGTAAGCTCTGCTGGTCACCATCTGCTTTGACTTCGGGCAGTCCTTAATAACATGCCCTGGAAATCCACATCTGTAACAAACATTTTGTCCCTTTCTACAAGGACCAGGGTGGTTCTTCTGACACTTGGGACACTGAGGTCTGTTTCCAACTGCTGAAACCGCGCTAATGGGTTGCACCACCAAAGGTTTCTGCTCCTGAGGCTTCTGTTTCTGCGACCGCTGCTGATTCTTATATGGCTTCTTGGGTGGTCGCTGGTCTTTCTGTTGAAAGGCCTGCCTCTTCAGCTGTCGCACCTCCACAACTGCTTTCCAATCTTGATCAGCTCTCAGAGCCTTGTCCACCGCACTTCGATAATCCTTTGGCTCTACCAGCCTCACATCATGCCTGAGCGCTGGTTTCAATCCATCTACAAAATGTCGCAATTTCTCCCTAGGATCAGCTCCAATAAATGGTACAAAATAACATCCTCGTTTGAACTTTTGAACATACTCCTGGACAGACATGTCCCCTTGCTTGATCATTAAAAACTCTCTCTTCAGTTCGGATCTCTTATCCTCTGTGAAGTATTGTTCGAAAAATACCCGCTTGAATTATTCCCAGGGGAGATTCGTCACATCTACTGTAAGCTTTGCTCGTTCCCACCAGAGCATTGCATCATCTCTCAACATAAAAATTGCACATCTGGATCTTTCTAAGTCGGGCGTCTGGAGATACTCAAATATCACCTCCATTGATTTAATCCAGTTTTCTGCGATAAACGGATCTGTTGTGCCGCTAAAATCTCTCGGCTTCTGTCTTCGAAATCATTCTTGAGGGTCATCATTGCTGGGTCCTCTACTACCGAAGGATTGACCATTGCCTCTACCCTGCTGTTCTACCAGCAGCCTTAGAAGTTGGGCAATACTAGCGTTGCTATCAGGACTGGGTTCCTCTACAGGGGCATTTCTTCTCCCTCTTCCTCGGCCAGACATCTTAATTGCCCCGAAGAGACGGTCGATGAAATCTGTTCCAGCGAGTAGTGCGTGTGTTTATCTCTGGACCATGCTCTGATACCATGATTGTGATGCCCAAACCCCATGGGAGTCAAGGGATCGGAGAAGAGGAAATAAAAGAGGAAAAAGAAGGGCTGAATAATAGATAGAACAAGCTGTATTGCCTTGCTCAAATAAAAAAAATTGAAATAATAACCGTTGGCGCCAAGAAAATAAAATCAGATTTCATTAAAAATTTCAAAGTACAAAATGCAAAATCACGATATTACAACTACTGAACTCTGTTTGAATTCATCTTTGTTGTAACAGATTTCAATACAGATTTGTCTAAGATCAAGGACAACAAAAATAGCAAATACAAAATGAACATCACGGAAACGCAGGCCTTCGATAAACACTCACACGCCGCTACTGGTTCACACTCCACCACCCATCTGCTTGCACTCGATCAAATGACTACTGATATCAGTTACTATATGGTGAAATCTCACCCAATATGAAGGGGCAACCGACACGCTCGTCTGCTGCTCACCCTTCCAATATGGACCGTCTGTTATCTTTGCCATAAATCGTAAAATCTGAACAATTTCTTCCTTTAAACAACTTCTGGTTAAACTCAGATCTTAACATCGGGGTTCACTTTATTTTAAACTCATTTTTCCATAAAACATTTTCTTCACTGAGCATACAGCTGAATAGAAAAACAGACGTCGGGAAGAAACAATGTTTGGTTACGAGATAGATATTCAGACGTTGTAAACAGGTGTGACTCGGGAGCACTATCGCTATTGGAATCAGGTATTTACTGTGGGCGAGGTGCTGTTCTTGGGAAATCAGACGTTGCTAAATAATAGTACTATGGGTGCAAACAGATGCCAACGGAATACCAGTGAACGAAACAGTTGAAACTAGGAAATACTATTTGAACAGGGAATAGCTGTTGATAATTGAACGCGATATGAACAGTGAACAGCTGTTGGTAACTATTGCGACAGCTGATGAGGAACAATTACAACAGCTGATGAAGAACTATTGCAGCAGCTGATGAAAAAAACAATACAACAGCTGACAACAGCTGAATGTGAATCAATACTACAGCTGAACACAAATGAACAGTACCTAGCTGACAACAGCTGAACACAAATGAACAGTACCTAGCTGACAACAGCTGAAATGGAAACTACTGGCTTAAAGATGAAATTCAGCCGTGGATATAGGAAACCAAAATCTGACTATATCTTAGTGTTGTAAACATCAAAACGACAGCTACGCTACCAGCTGTTGCCTATCAAACCAGACTTTATATTGATTCGACTGACAACATCCGATTACATAGCATCAAATTCAAATGTTACCAATCACCAGAAGAAGAATTTCGAACTTTTACGATGGACTGGAATCTGAAATGCTCAGTGTGTTGGGTTAAAATCAACATCGACAACATCAACTTCATAAAACGCACTTTTAGTTTCAAACAAAAACCATCCGTGAACCCGAACATTAAACATACACTTCAATATCAGCAGAGCATGAACAAAGGCTGATTTTAAACATAACTTAGGCAAGGAATCATGAAACGAAACGAGAACAATACATATGCTTTCATGGCGTAGCAAGAATCAGATTTACTTGCCTCAATAAGAATAAATCACGAAATGCAGCAGGTCTCATAGAGAGTCTTCTCGAGCACTTTGATGAGCTTCCTATTTTGTTTGATGCAGAATGAATATTTTATCGTAAGAAATGAACTTATAGTTCACAAGGACAACGGCAAGGGAGTTTGATTTGTAACAGGGGAAAACACTTGAGTAGGCATGGTATCCCACGCCTAAATCTCAAAATTTTACTTAAAATTCCCTGTCACTATTTTGATTTGCAAAAGCGTTACATAAATTTGAAATTTAACCATTCTCCCATCCCGGCCATTACATTTTGTAAAGTCTGGTAAATGCTCATCTTGCGCTCGAAGCGACGTCCAGCAGACCTCATGCACCGCGTGAAATCTGAAAATGGAAAATCTGTTTTTTGAATAAATAAATAATGCTGAAATCTGAAATTAGAAATGGGTCCTCGAATTATAAGGATTAGAATTTGTGGTCCTATGGATTTTGGGGCGCTACATCTACGATGGGAGTTAACCGGGTAGCCGAGCCCGAGGATCCCCTGTTTTTAGGAATGATTTCAGGATTTCAGGGCCTATGGATCCCGAGGTAAGGTTTGGTGAAGTGGCATTTTTCAAGAGGTGTGACATATAGGGATCCCGAGGTAAGGTCGGGTGAACCACACCGCCACGTACGTTGGTTATTACGACTGATCAGTCACACTTTGCTCACATCCACTGATATGACTCTTACGCTTTCTTTCAGATTACGTTATGCCATGCCTTATACGATATATGATATGATTACATGATGAAATGTTTTAATATCATGCACGCATCCATATCTTTTACGTTATTTTAATTACCCTATGTGCTTGCATGCGCTTTTATTAGTATATACTTCGTTATGCATTACGATAGAGCATGCTGAGCCTCTAGGCTCTCTAGGTTTAAATGGTGCAGGTGATGATCCTATCTATGAGCATGTTCCGACTGGCGGTGAGGACATCTGAGCGCCTGATGCAGCAGTACCACGTGACCGCATTTATGATTCAGTTTTGTCATGTTGCAGTTTAGATACTGGTTTTTAAACATGTTCGCTTTCAGTATTCTTTTTACTCGATGATTTTAGGATGTTGGATGTTTGACGTTTTTAAATATTCCTTTATTTAAGCTTAAAGTATTTTGAGAAAATGATTTAGAAATTGTTTTAGAAGGGAACGAGCCATATTTAAAGTTTATGCTTCCGCAAATGTTTTTAAAAAATAAAATAAAATTCTAGAGTCTGGTTCGTTTCGGTTGGTATCATAGCGATGGTTCTGGTGGGTTACTTGCCTACTGCGTGGAGCTCAGAAGTTGCACTATCAGTCTGTAAGTTTATTTTGGAGTTATGTTTATGTTTGCATGCTGCATGTTTTAGCCTTGCATGAGTTTTGGCCTTATAGTTTTAAAATTAGACGCTTAGTCATGCACTTAGATTTACGCGATAAGGTTTTGGTGTGCATGTATGCCTCCCAGAATTGCTATCGGTACGTAACTTAATTTCGGGGACGAAATTTCTATAAGGGGGGGAGATTGTAATGCCCCGAAATCCAGATTACGTAGAAATGGGTGCATGACTAGGGAGGAAATATTTTTAGATGATTACATGCCATTCTATATGATTTATTTATGATTTTACGATGCATGGTATGCATGTGTTATTTTTCAGCCTGCTTGAGTTACGGACGTGTGGACGAGATTAGGGTCGACCGGAAGGAAAATAATTTGAGATTTTAAGTTATGGGATATTAAGAATGATTTTATTTTATTTTAAGCAACAATTTCTGAAAATTTGGTTTTTTACAATTATTTTGGAGGGAAACCCGTTTTTCGCCTATACGGGCTGGTATATTGAGTTTTAAAGCATTTTAAATTTTTAGTAGGCCTAGACTTCGAAACTTTATAATTAGTAAAGCCCAAGTATAAGTTTTAAACACTTTTTAATTTAATTAGAGGGGCAAGCTTGTTCTTTTTTAATTAAAGCCATAGGGTTCATTTAGGCACTTTGATTTCTTCTTAAACACAAATTTAAACACACCCTAGCCTCCATATGATGTACAAGCCGTCTTCTCCCCTCCCTTAGCACACAAAATTCGAAATTATACAGCCATTGAAGGAGCTTGGTGATCCAATTTCGGCGGCGCCCCGATTGCACACCAACAACGTCCGCACCTCGCAGATCAACGTTTTTTTCAACCCAGGCATGTGATATCAATTCCCTTGCTCACCATTTAAATCATAATAACATGTTTTATGAAAATTATGCATGAACGTTGTGTGTATGCCTCGGATCTATACAGCATGGTTCACGTTTTATGCATGTCTCATGTTACATCTCACGATTTTGATTATTTTTGTGCATGCGTTCGGTTTAGGGGCTGTCTAAGGGACCTTGGCTCGATCTTAGGTGGTCCATGGGAGTCCTAGGGAGGGCTAGGAGTGGTCCAAAGATGAGAGTTAGTGGTCAAACCGGTGGCTAGAAAACGAACACCGTGCGCTGTTCTCTGCGCAGCGCGATGTGCATCCTTACCATCGATCGTGCGCCCTGTTTGGTCCACGACAGCGGTCATGGCTGGTACCATTTGAACCGCCTAGACCTGGGGGTGGTCCAGTCGGAAGGGCTCCGGCAGTGGTGGTCGGAGCAGGGAGAACGGTCACGTGAAGTGGCTGCTGGTCACGGCTGCACGTGAGGGTGTGTGTGTGATTTTCGGTTTAGGGCTTAATTTTGCTATGGTTCGGTCTAACTAAATCGGTTTTGTCTGGTTCGGTTGGACCGAATCAGTTCTTCGAGTCTCCAGTCAAATATTTTAAAATGGGGTCAAGTTATTTTATTTAGGGACCTGTTATTTTTATTAATATGTCGAAGGTCCAATTTTTAAGAAAATATCCAGAAGGCCAAATTGAGTCAAACCTTTTTAAATAATTTAAGTTATGTTTAATTTTAAGTTTTTAGTCAAAATTAGGGCTCTAGGGATTTTAATTAGGTCAAAATCGATTTTCGGGTTTTTATTTGGTCAAAATCGGCTTTCGAGGTCAAAATCGATTTGAATTGATTTTAAAAGTGAAAATCGATTTTAAGAAGTCCCAAATTGATTTTCATTAATCTCTTTAGTCTTGATTTTTTTAAGAAATCAAATATTTAAGAAAATAGGAAAAAATGGGAAAAAGCGGTGAACATTCATTTCATCGGTCGTTTTTAGAGCGACGTTTGGTCTAGAAGTAGCGAGCCAAGCCCTGAGATCAACCCTTGACCGAAGTAGAAAAATGTAGAAGCCCGTAAATACATAATTAATCATATATGTAGTATGTTATGTACGTAAAGGTTTTAAAGAAAAGAATTAATTATCCATTAACTAGCTAAGCTTTTAAATTGCATGATTTTAAGAAAATTCACGCATCATGAGATTTTATGAAACGATCAGGCATGCCCTTTTTAAGTTAAAAATCCGAGGAATGGAAGTGATGTGGTAAGTCTACGATGGGAGTTAACCGGGTAGCCGGGCCCGTGGATCCCCTGGTTTTAGGAATGATTTCAGGATTTCAGGGCCTATGGATCCCGAGATAAGGTTGGGTGAAGTGGCAGTTTTCAAGAGGTGTGACATATAGGGATCCCGAGGTAAGGTCGGGTGAACCACACCGCCACGTACATTGGTTATTACGACTGATCAGTCACACTTTGCTCACATCCACTGATATGACTCTTACGCTTTCTTTCATATTACGTTATGCCATGCCTTATATGATATATGATATGATTACATGATGAAATGTTTTAAGATCATGCACGCATCCATATCTTTTACGTTATTTTAATTACCGTATGTGCTTGCATGCGCTTTTATTAGTATATACTTTGTTATGCATTACGATAGAGCATGCTGAGCCTCTAGGCTCACTATGTTTACATGGTGCAGGTGATGATCCTGCCGATGAGCATGTTCCGACTGGCGGTGAGGACCTCTGAGCGCATGATGCAGCAGTACCCTGTGACAGTCTTTATGATTCAGTTTTGTCATGTTGCAGTTTAGATACTAGTTTTTAAACATGTTGGCTTTCGGTATTCTTTTTACTCGATGATTTTACGATGTTGGATGTTTGACGTTTTTAAATATTCCTTTATTTAAGCTTAAAGTATTTTGAGAAAATGATTTAGAAATTGTTTTAGAAGGGAACGAGCCATATTTAAAGTTTATGCTTCCGCAAATGTTTTAAAAAATAAAAAAAAAATTCTAGAGTCTGGTTCGTTTCAGTTGGTATCATAGCGGTGGTTCTGGTGGGGTAATTTCCTACTGCGTGGAGCACAGAAGTCGCACTACCAGTCTATAAGTTTATTTTGGAGTTATGTTTATGTTTGCATGCTGCATGTTTTAGCCTTGCATGAGTTTTGGCCTTAGAGTTTTAAAATTGGATTCTTAGTCATGTACTTAGATTTACGCGATAAGGTTTTGGTGTGCATGTATGCCTCCCAGATGTGCTATCGGTACGTAACTTAATTTCGGGGACGAAATTTCTATAAGGGGGGAGATTGTAATGCCCCGAAATCCAGATTACGTAGAAATGGGTGCATGACTAGGGAGAAAATATTTTTAGATGATTATATGCCATTTTATATGATTTATTTATGATTTTATGATGCATGGTATGCATGTGTTATTTTTCAGCCTGCTTGAGCTACGGACGTGTGGACGAGATTAGGGTCAACCGGAAGGAAAATAATTTGAGATTTTAAGTTATGGGATATTAAGAATGATTTTATTTTATTTTAAGAAACAATTTCTAAAAATTTGGTTTTTTACAATTATTTTGGAGGGAAACCCGTTTTTCGCCTATACGGACTGGTATATTGAGTTTTAAAGCATTTTAAATTTTTAGGAGGCCTGGATTTCAAAACTTTATAATTAGTAAAGCCCAAGTATGAGTTTTAAACACTTTTTAATTTAATTAGAGGGGCAAGCTTGTAATTTTTTTAATTAAAGTCATAGGGGTCATTTTAGGCACTTTGATTTCTTCTTAAACACAAATTTAAACACACCCTAGCCTCCATATGATGTACCAGCCATCTTCTCCCCTCCCTTAGCAAACAAAATTCGAAATTATACAACCATTGAAGGAGCTTGGTGATCCAATTCCGGCGGCGCCCCGATCTCGCACCTACAACGTCCGCACCTCACAGATCAACGTTTTTTTCAACCCAGGCATGTGATATCAATTCCCTTTCTCACCATTTAAATCATAATAACCTGTTTTATGAAAATTATGCATGAAATTTGTGTGTATGCCTCGGATCTATACAGCATGGTTCACGTTTTATGCATGTCTCATGTTACATCTCACGGTTTTGATTATTTTTGTGCATGGCTTCGGTTTAGGGGCTGTCTAAGGGACCTTGGCTCGATCTTAGGTGGTCCATGGGAGTCCTAGGGAGGTCTAGGAGTGGTCCAAAGATGAGAGTTAGTGGTCGAACTTGTGGCTAGAAAACGAACACCGTGCGCTATGTGTTTTCTGCGCAGCGCGGTGCGCAGCCTTCCCAACGATCGTGCGCCCTGCGTGGTCCACGACAATGGTCATGGATGGTACCGTTGGAACCGCCTGGACCTGGGGGTGGTCCAGCCGGAAGGGCTCCGGCAGTGGTGGCCGGAGCAGGAATAACGGTCGCACGAAGTGGCTTCTTGTCGCGGCTACGCGTGAGGGTGTGTGTGTGATTTTCGGTTTAGGGCTTAAATCGCCTTTATGATTCAGTTTTGTCATGTTGCAGTTTAGATACTGGTTTTTAAGCATGTTTGCTTTCAGTATTCTTTTTACTCGATGATTTTACGATGTTGGATGTTTGACGTTTTTAAATATTCCTTTCTTTAAACTTAAAGTATTTTGAGAAAATGATTTAGAAATTGTTTTAGAAGAGAACGAGCCATATTTAAAGTTTATAATTCCGCAAATGTTTTAAAAAAAATTTCTAGAGTCTGGTTCGTTTCATGATCAAATTGATCAAACTGTTGGATGTGATCCAAGAACCTTCAAGGAGGCAATTTTCAATGCTGATTCTAATTTTGGCTTGAAGCAATGCAATCTGAGATTGACTCAATGCATTCGAACCAAGTCTGGACTCTCGTGAATCCTCCCGAAGGAATAGTTCCTATTGGGTGCAAATGGATATAAAAGAGAAAACTTTGGCCTGATGGTAAGGTACTGACCTACAAGGCGCGATTGGTCGTGAAAGGTTACACTCAAAGACAAGGTGTGACTATGATGAAACTTTTTCACCAGTCGCAATGTTCAAGTCAATTAGAATTCTACTAGCCATAGGCACATGGTACGACTATGAGATATGTCAAATGTATGTGAAAACTGTGTTCCTTAATGGAAACATTAAGGAAGAGATCTATATGATGCAGCCTGAGGGTTTCACATCTGTAGGAAGTGAAAATAAAGTATGCAAACTTCAGAGATCGATCTACGATCTCAAACAAGCATCGAGAAGTTGGAACCTGAGATTTGATGAAACAATTAAAGAATTTGGTTTCATCAAGAATCCCGAGGAGCCATGTGTGTATAAGAAGGTAGATTCTCGATGAAGGACATGGGTGAAGCATCCTATATTCTGGGAATACAGATCTATAGGGATAGATCGAAAAGGATGCTCGGACTCACCCAAGCGACCTACATCGATACCATACTTAAGCGGTTCTCAATAGAAGAGTCCAAGAGAGGACACCTGCCTATGTGCCACGGGGCACTCTATCTAAGTCTATGTATCCGAAGACTGATGAGGAGATAGAGAGTATGACACGTGTGCCATATGCCTCGACAATAGGTAGTATTATGTATGGTATGATCTCTACTAGACCGGATGTCGCATATGCTCTGAGTGTCACGAGCCGCTACCAATCAAATCCCGGCCAAATGCATTGGAAGGCCGTGAAAGATATTCTTAAATACTTACGAAGGACTAAGAATATGTTCATGGTCTCTGGGGGTGGTGAACTAAAATTGGAAGGCTACACTGATTCTAGCTTCCAATGTGATGTGGACGATTCGAAGTCGACCTCTGGATTTGTATTCATACTCAATGGTGGTGCTGTCTCTTGGAAGAGTTCCTAGCAAGACACCATCGCGGATTCAACCACTGAGTTTGAGTACATCGCAGCATCAGCTGCTTCTAAAGAGGCGGTTTGGATAAGGAATTTCGTCCATGATTTGGGCGTAATCCCTGAAGGAGTTGGTCCAGTCCCGGTGTACTGTGACAACACAGGTGCCGTTGCGCAAGCAAAGGAACCTAGGTGTTAGGACTGAAAATAAGACTAAACAGCGCTGCTATTGTAAGATAAAAAATTTGCGCTGCTATTATGAGGTGCAATACCTCTGGTTCTTGAACATTAAAACAGAGCACCGGAGACATATCTGGTATGTAATAAAAACATGCGAAAAACACCAGTACTGAATCCAAATCTTAAAACGATGCAAACAGATTTCTGTTAGAAATCTGTTTAACTGTGCGTGTGTGCTAACTGTGTATGCTTGCGTGCTAATATAAATTGCATATGCGGAAAACTTAAAGAAATGGACCAGCTGTTTGTTTATGGAAGTTTGGACTTCAATGTCCTACGTCTCCCCTTCTTCCTCCTCGGAATGTTCCACTAGAAGATTTGATCTATACATCGTGTACAGACCCGATCCCGCAACCAGCAGCTGCGAGAACTCCTAGACTCCACCAGCCCTCGGCTGTTACTCACTTGTTTTACGCCTATGTGATAAAGGCTACAAACACAGAGTTTAACGTCATCATGCTTGGACGGGATCTGATTTTGTATTGGGTTTGAGATTCATTCACTATACAATTTTGCTCAACTCTCATGAATGTGAATGAATCTCTGTGTGTGAGATTTACAGTGTAAGCACAACTCTCGTAAAAATTAAATCTCACACACTAGGGAAATGCTCTACAAAATCTGATTGAGACTCAACAGTAGACATTCGTTATGCGCTCCTCTCTAATGGCGGTCTACTGCTTCGTCTCCAATATTTATTCCCTCTGTATTTTGAATCCTCTCGAAATCATCATCACTCATCACTTGTCTTCACCAGTGCTTCTTGTATTTATATGGCTTCCCCCAAATATGGTCGTTAGATTAATTCAAATCCATTCTGCGCTTGTTATGGCCAATTTGTCTCCTTCCCAAATTTGTACAATGCTCCTCTGTATATTGTACTATTTCCCAGAATAGTACAAATCTTGTCCCCTTGATTTAAGGCATTTGCACGACTCAATTTCAGCCATTGATTTTGATTGCATCCCAACAGCTGAATGTGCTTCAACAAATTGTTCAACAGCTGATTCATTAACTTCCAGTAGCTGGTTCGCAACAGCTGGTGTAACTTTGTTTTAGCGCTACGGCTGATTCTCCTTGATGCGCAACGTCTGCTTCAAACTCCTCTTTGCGCTACTGCTGATTTATACATCTTTGTCTTCGAGCAACTGCTGAATCTATCTTCTGTAGGCTACTGCTGGTTTCTTTTCCTTAGCGCAGGACCAGCGTCTGGTTCCAAATATCTTTAGCTTCTGATTCTACCAGCGTCTGGTTCATCCTTCAACTTCTTTGCGTCTGGATTCTTTGTATTCTTGTTCCAACGTCTGGTTCTATTATGCAATCCAGCGTCTGGTATTTTGTGCAATGCAACGTCTGGTTCTTACTTCTTTGCAACGGCTGGTTTCAAATCCTCGCAACTGGTTTTTCTTTAGCTATGCGCTGCATCTGGTTTATTCTCTTTTAATTTCACTGTAGCTACCTGCTGGTTTCCCTTAGGAGATGTACCTGCTGGTTATCACCATCGCAAAAACCATCGACTGAATCTTAGCACGAAGGCAAAAAGTTGTCGTCCATTTAGCCAAACGACATCGTTTTGCTATTGCTAACGTCAAGTACCATCGACTCGTTGTACTGTAGCTTGCGACTGGATTCACAAAATACTGTAGCTCTCG